>WBZZ01001721.1:147500-175000 GCA_019918135.1 Paulinella micropora
TTGTTGTTGTTGTTGTTGTTGTTGTTGATGATGATAATGATGATGATGATGATGATGATGATGATGATGATGATGATGATGAATGAGTGTGATTTGGCGGTATAGGTGTGGATCAAGTGAACGCCGCAGTTGACGCTCTGCACTCTGGTCCTACTCATCTATCTATCTTACGTACTCAGGAATACACGTTCGTTTGAAAATAATAGATGTAATAAGCTCACCTGGCTATGTTGCGATGTTGTTGCAGGTAAGTGCCTCCGTGCAGTTGTGCACTACTAAAGAGTTTCCCCTTGTAGTCTGCCCCCCCCCCCCCTATTTTCCCCCGCATACTGTTCTTACTGATATTGCCTTCATGTAATACATATGCTTACATGCTTCCTTTTCATCTGCGAAATGCAAGCGTTCTTAATTTATTGAAGTCGTCGAGTGGAAAAAAAAAAAGACGGGAGACATCCAGCCAACGGAGCCTGTGGTGGTATTTGCTTGTGCCTGCCAGTAGCTCATATGAACTTGAAACATACAACGGGCTTTCAACTTCTAGTAAATCAGAGTCAGCTTGAGTCATATTAAACCGCCAAAAGACACGTGAAGTTTTTATTATTGAAAAGTGCTTGCTTGACAAAAGTTATTGCTGCCACGGTGGCAGTAAACCCTTGTTTTTTTTTTCAAGTTGCTCCATGGAACGAAGTTGATTTTCATATTAATTAATATTTGAAGAACGCTCAGCTTTTTTTACTCAAGCACTGTTTTAATAAACTTGCCCCCAAACGGAGTCCGAGTTAATTAAGATGCTTCCTTTTTGTATTGATAGCTGGCCGAAAAGGAAGTCCGGCGCCGAGCTTGGGGTCCGCATTTCGTTAAATAAACTTTTAATAAACCGACATTGACTCAAAAAAAAAATTATTGACTCGAAATGATTTTTCAGTTCAGCGCGGTTCTTAGTGGAGATAGGATCTGTAGGCATCACCCCCCGGATAGCCGGTAAAAGGTACCTTTTTTTCCTGGTGAAAGGTGCACCAGCTTGTTTTTCAGTATTATTTGTCCGGATTGGACTTGATGCCATTTTATTCCTGGTCTGTTGCAGTTTTCCTTTTTGGCTTCACTGAGCTAATATAACGAGACATCATTCTCATCTTTTGAGGACTGTGTTTGGTTGTATTACCGCCTTCAACTTTTTACGAGCTATCGTTGGTGGCATTACATTTGGAGTCCACACCACTAGGGTGGTTCCTTTCTGCTTTGCCACACAGGCAACAGAGTGAATTTTCACTGACCTGTCTCACACGGGGACGTCAGACGAAAACAAATACTCCAACACAGCTCCCTCATAACTCTTTCACAAAACAAATAATTTGATTAGTCTCAAGCAGGTGTCTCGTATCCTCTAGCCCAATCCATATCTGTATGCTCACAAGGAGACATCAGATACAAACTCTCTGTCGTTCTTGCTGTTCTCACACAGAGACCAAGAAGAAGGAGATGGACAGAAGAGTGAAGGAACACACACAAACACAAACAAGCATAGGGACAGGAGCACAACATTCTACCCTTCTAGTTTGTGCATTTATCTGCATTATCTCACACATACGTCAGAGTATTTTTGCAACTCTCTGATCGTTTTCTAAAGGTAGGTCTGAGAACCTATCCGACCGACTGTCGACTTCTCAAGGAGAGCTTTTCTAGCTTCTCTATTACTGTCTGTGTGTAGGTCCAAGTGCCTCATACTAGATACAATATAGAAAAGAAGGAGGAGAAAGTAATCTGAGTAAGGAGAACAAGAAATCGGAGAAAGTCTCAAAGAATATTTTTCTCAAACAAAAACAAACATACAAACAGTGTTTCATAGAGGACAGGGAATCTCACTCTACTCTCTCTATTAGTTTCTCTCTTCACTAGTCAATCGACTGAAGGAGGAACAGAACACAAACGAACAAAAACCAAACATAGGAGCTTACACTGTCCTCCTGTTAATTACTACTACGACATCATGTCGACAGAGACCGCCGAAGTGAGTGAATTCTCGGAGGCAGAACAAAGAAGAGAAGAAGAAGAAGCAGGAGGAGGAGGAGGAAGAGGATTGAATGAAGGAGGAGGAGGAGGAGAAGGAGGAGGAGGAGGAGATGAAGGACTAGGAGGAGTAGGAGGACGAGGAGGAGGAGGAGATGAAGGAGTAGGAGGAGGAGTAGAAGAGGGCTGGGATGATGAAGGAAGATATGGAGGAGACGAAGATGAAGGAAGATATGGAGGAGACGAAGATGAAGGAGGATTTGAACAAGAAGAGACGGGAGGAGGAGGAGCATATGGTAATCCCTTACCACCTGCCTACACGGGAGGAGGAGGACGGAAAATGATCGACTTGATTCATAGTGATGGAGAGGAGATCACAGTGGAGGAACAACAGTGGGTGCAAGACCACTATGACCTCACTAAAGAAGAGTTTGATAACAAGATGGGGGGAGAGAAGGATACCTATGTGTGGATCCCTCAGGATCAAAGAAGAGAGAAAAGTCGTGCTAAAAAGGATGTCTATATCCTATTATCAAACACAGCACAGCTCCTCGGCAAAGTGGTCTCTGATCCAGAAAAGATAAAGAAGATACAGCATATCAAGTTTGGGGACACACACACCCACCTCGAATTACTCGATGCTATCTTTGGGGTGTACACTCAAACCCTGATTTGGAAACGTTCATACGGCCCACGATGTGAGGGTTACCTCCAGTACACAAACCCAAGAGCAACGGCCAGATTCCTCGCTGGTCAGGAGGCAGTCGATGTAACAAAAATGAAGACCAATCTGGGTTCGAAAAACTCGAGTGGCATATTTCATTTTTTTACAATGGAAATGAAAGCCTTGGAGGAGGGGAAGGCAGAGATGGAAAAAAGCATTAAGACAGCAGGAGAAACTCATCCTGTGATTGATGAGTTAGAGAAGACCGACAGAGTTCTGACCAAGATCAGACTGTTGATGGGTGCGTTACTGCATAAGGAGGCATGGAAGAGATGGATTCCTACCAAGGATCACTCTGTCCTTAAATCACTTAGTAACGCACCACCGGTCGCCAATAAAGCAGGTGTTGACCGATATGTGGAGAAATATAATTTTCTCAGATCTGCTTCTGAATTGGTGGCCTTTATCACTCTGCTCAAAAGCTGGTGATATCTGAGAAGAAGAAGGCGAAAGAGAATGAGGAGTTCGAGAAGACGATGAGACTGGAGAGAATGAAAGCAAAAGTGAGTGGTGCAAAGGCACACCCTCCGACATATTTGACCCCACCAGCTCCTGCCCCACCAGCCCCTGCACCCCGGGCTCAACTACGGTGGTGGTCACAAACACGGAGAAGAAGGACAGACAAAATATCATAAATGCCTCAAGGGGAAGAAAGGAGGAGTGGCAAGTCTCATGCTATATGCCAAGACGAGCTCAGACAAAGACTCTGATGCTTCGCTTTTGAGCAAGTTCAAAGAGATCAATGCCTGCATGAAGGCTTTTCCTTGCGACGAAACGCAGGAATACGAGGCCCTTGTTACTGTTTTTGACCAATCTCTAGTCTCGGAGGGATTTGATCTGACACAGTACAAGTTTTTGAGAAAGAAGGAGGAGATTAAGAGAAACAATGCAACAGGCCTAGACGCTCAGTGTGAACTGGCGGTGGCCACACTCATTTCATATTTTCAATCTCATGGATACCAGCATCTCTGCACTGGTACTCTCATAGGATTTGAAATCTTTGAGACAGTGGCGATGAGTTTGAGGAGTGCTGTTGGCTTGGCGGCGACCCTTACGGAGGTAGTTTCCTCCTATGTGCTATTCTATGGCCGCAAGTCGATCATCCTCTATTTCTTCTCGGCGTTACACACATTTAACCCGAGTAAGCTTACTCAGCTCATACAACAATGCTCGACGTTTAGCTCAGTGAAGTCCAAGAACTTCCTCGAGACACACGTGTTCGAAAATACGGTTCAAAGCGTTGCTCTGTCAGCACTGTTTCAAGAAGTGATGAGTGCATGCTCAAACATGGACTCGCTCACGGAGGCACATACGGCACAGGCAGGCGGTGTACCTGTTGGCGCACAAGCCACGTACACAAACAGAGTTGCCGGTTGGAAGAGACAGAGAGAGCCAGACCTGAAAACCGCATGTTGGAGGTGGTGCGCGGGCTTGCAGTGTAAGGCACAGATGGAGAACAGAGACTGCTCTTTCAATCATGATAGGCAGAACCCAACAGCAAGGGCAAATTTTCTGAGCAGGACGGAAGGCAAGGAACCGGGCCTTTTCAACCTGCTTCAGATTGCCGCTGCGAACGAAGGTTGGTATGCCAATATTTGTGATGATGAGCACCGCCGGTCGCCACCGGCGCTCGCGGGCGGCGAGCACCGTCCACAGTGGCTCCTGCAGCTCCAGAGCTGGAGCGCCGGCCTAAGGCCAGCGCAGGCGCAGTCCGGGGGAAGGGCGACGGGGGGCGGCCGGCCGGCGGCGCCCCTCCCCCCCCGTGGGCGCTACGTAGGCCCCGGGGGGCACCCGCGGGCGCTACGTAGGCCCCCCCTCTCCGACGGCCCCCCCCCCCCCCCCCCCCACCGGCCCACGACCCACCCCCCGCCCGGCCCCTTGGGTCGGCGGCACGGTACTACCACAGAACGCCAGCACCCAGCGGGCCACGATGAGGAGCTACGCGCAGCGCGAACCCCTGGGCCCCTCCTGTTCCTGCTCCGGCCACCTAGCCGACGAAGGCCCCGCCGACTTCGTCCTGGCAGCACACACGATCCGCTTCGGCTGTGGTTGTACGTTTGACTTGGCCAGCGGCCGGGCGCTGCAGCTGTGCGACCGCTAGCCAGGCCTCGCGCAGCAGCCGCGCGGGCTAGGGGCTGCTAAGCCCGGCCCTGACGTCTGGACCGCCTCGCCCTCCCCCCCCACGCGCACGACGGGCGCGCTTAGCGCCGGTGGCCACGCGGTAGCGCTAGTCCGTCCACCGCGCACGCGGATTAAATTACCAATCCCCTGACAGCCACCCCCGCCCCCGGGCCGTAGGAAAGTAGCCAGCCCCCCTCGGGGCTTCTATGCCGGGCTTGGCCTTTTAATGAGCCAGCGCCCCCTCCCCTTCCTCGCTCCGGTGCCTAGCCGGGTTTGGCCGCTAGCCAGACTACGCGACCCTCTCTCTCTCTCGCCCCGGCGCGCTGCTGGCCCCCTCCCCTCGTCCCGCTCCTGTGCTGAACCTCCCCTGGGCCAGTAGAGGACAACCGGCTAGCTTGAGTGTGAGGTCGCCGCGCGGTCCGTCCTGGGGGGCGGGCAGGTCTATAATTCCGAGCGCAGCACAGTCACGAACCGTGAGCTCCAGCGGGAGGCGCAGGGGAGGCAGCGACAGTTGCCTCAGCTGATTACACTCCTGGACGTGGATGGAGAGCCGCCGGCCTTCGCCGGCTACCCGCCGGACCCCCGGCTCGGGGCAGAAGCGCATTTCTTCGAGCGCCGCACAGTCGTGGACCGTGAGTGACAGCGGGATACTATCCCAATTATCACGAGCACCTGCAACTTCAGCCGGGCAGAGTCTCTTCGCCACTGGGCACTGCAAAGTCGCAGGGCTCCCCGCCCTGGCACGTTCGTTAGTGAAGCTCCGACGCAGAGCCTCCTGCACACCGCCGCAGCTGTTGTCTGGGCAGGCTCTGGCCCGCCGCCGCACCCGTCGCCCTGGCAGGCCCAGCTACCACCTGTTAACCCCTGTTCTCCCCTCCCGTTCCCGTGGTTACTGTGCGCTAGCCAGCCACGCCACCGCCCGCGGCGGAGGGGGGCGTCCGCCGGGCCGGCAGCGCCGCGCGGCGCAGACCGTGGCGCACAGCGCGAGCACGGCCCACGCCAGGGCCCCGCAGGCTGCCAGGCGCCTGGTGTACCGGTCGGTGCACACCAGGACGGACGTGTAGGCCACGCGGCACTGGTAGGCGTCGTGGCAGGTCACACGGAAGCGCAGGGTCACGTCGGGGTGGGCGGGCTGGCGCAGGCCGGCGCGGCTGCTGACCTCGAGCACGTCGGGGGGGTAGAACCGCTCCTCCACCCGGGGCCCGCGCACGCGCACGGCGTCGTCCTGGTAGTGCCACTCCACCGCGCCACACGTGGTCGTGACTACGCTCGCGACCTCCAAGGACTCGCACTGCGGGAACCTGACGAACGGCTGTACTTCGAACACCGTCGCGCTCTCTAGCGGCCCCAGCACTAGGTGGTGTGCGTAGGGCCGGGCGGTGAGGGCGGGCTCGGCGCACAGCGCCTGGAACAGAGGCCCTTGCACAGACAGTAGTACTAGCCGCGGGCTGGGCCCGGCGCACCACACTGACCACAGGCGCCATAGCTGCAGCCGGGACATGACTGCTAGCACCGGCCTGGGGGCAAAACTCCCTCCCTCCCCTGGGTCCCAGAAGTTGCGACCAGGGGTGCGCGGTGCGTGTGCGTGTGGGTAGGTGTGTGTGTGGTCAGTAGGTGTGTAGTAGGTGTCTAAGCAGGACGGGGGAAAGGGAGGGGGGGGGAGGGTGTGCATCCTCCGCTCCGTACCCCCAGCCCCCCTCCTACCCTTCGCCCTCCCCCTCCCGCCGCTCACAAGCCCGCGCCGCCTTCCCTCCACCCCCCGCGGGGTTGGCACGGGGCCCCCCGGCAGCCTCCCAGAAAGGAAGGAAAGGAGCGAGGACGTGGCTGACTGCTGTCCTTGCCTCTGCGGCGCCGCCTGCTGCCTTCGTCGGCTCGGCTTCCTCCCTCAGCCGGCCGTGATGGGCATCGCCTGGCTGGGTATCCTCTGGGCCGCCCTGGCGCCCCGCGCCGGGGCCTATTGTGTGCTGCCCCGGCGCGAGCCGGTTAGCACCGACCTCGTGCTGGAGCTGTCAGTGCTAGCAGGTGGCACGACCTGGACGCTGCCCATGGCCGGCGCCAACGGCGCGCGCCGCCGCCGCGCGGCACAGGCCGGCGACAGCTTGGTGGGGGGGGGCGGCGTTCAGGTTCTAGTAGCCGGTCCGGTCGTGGGTTGGGCCATGACACCGGAGTGGCGCCAACAGCAGACAGGGGGAGTCGGGCTGCTGCGTATCACGCAGTGGGGTGGGCTGCAGCTGGCACCCGGCACGGGCTACCACTTCTACGGCGAGGCCGCGCTGGTTTCGCTGCCGCCGTTGTCAGACCTGGACACCTCACACGTCACGTCGCTGGCATACAGCTTCGCGGAGCTGTCGCCCGCCGCGTGCTTCGACGTCTCGGGCCTGCAGACTGGTTCGGCCACTTCGTTGCGAGCGGCGTTCGCCGACTCCCCCTGCCTGAAGTTCGCCAACGTGAGCAGTTGGGACGCGTCGCGGGTCCTGGACACGGCATGGCTGTTCCGCGGCACGGCGGCAACCACCATCCAGGGCCTGGAGCGCCGTCCACCAGGGGCCGTTGCGAATGCGCTATCGCGAAGCTCGCAGAGCTCGCAGAGCTAGCGCCCGAGGAGATGTGCCTTTGGGAGCTATGGCAGAGCCACGTGATCAGGGAGCTGAATAGCTCGTAGGCGCCCAAGGGAAAGTCGTCGGCACGCCCCCGCCTCTTTAACAGCTTGACAAATCTCCATAGCCGCTCGGCAGCCTGCCCAGCCAAAGCGTCGGCTACAGCTGTGCCGGTTGCGACAATCACCACCTGCAGCCTGCCTTGAGCCGAACTCAAACTCAGCACTTGATCCAAGGGGTCCAGGTGTTGGTAGTCCGCGGGATCCTCGAGGTCCGCTTCTGGCCGCCGCGAATAGAGGTACAGAGTATTCTTGGCGGGGAGCTGGGTAGCGGTAAAGCCCCTGGTGGACAGGTCTTTTGTACTCTGTTCACACAAGGCTCGAGCCTGCCACTGCGTAGCTGGGCAATCAAAGCACAATGCACAGCGAGCGCTGGGGTTGTGTTGCAGAGGATGATCTGCCTCGGCCTTTTGCCGCTTGGCGCGCCCTTGCTGCTCCATGAACCGCGCACCTCTTTGATCTAGTACTGTCGCTCCCGCCCCACGGGAGCCGCGCCGTGGGGGGGTCGTGGCAGGGGGGGGGGGGGGCGGAAAGGAACGGGGAGGGGGGGGGGGGGGGCGCTGTGCACCGCACCCCACGGTCGATGGGCGCCATCGGACACCCAGCACCACGGGAGCCGCGCCGTGGGGGGTCGTAGAGAGAGGAGAGGAGGGAGGGGAGAGAAGTCAAGGGCAGGTCGGGACGTTGGCAAGAGCAAAGGGAGAGCGTCACTCTTTTACTGGCAAAGGGGGGGGGGGGGGGGGGAAGGGCGTGTGTGCCCTGCGTAGGTGTGTGTGCGTGTGCGTTGGCGCCAACCCTTTTCAGCAGGACGTGAGGGGGGTGTGGCCGGGCGTCCCGGTGTGGTCTCCGGGCGTCCCCCCCCTCCCCCGGGCCCGCCGGCGGCGGCCGCTGCTACTACTACGCACAGTGGCGCAGGAAGCGGGCCAGGGGGGCGGGGCCGGCCTCCTGCTGCAGGGACACTAGCAGCAGGACCTTGGTCGCTTCGGGCACCCGCCAGCAGAAGTGGTGCTCGCAGGCAGCCGGGTCGGCGCAGTCCAGGGCCTCACGGGCGCTCTGGAGCAACGCGGCCCAGGCGTCCGGCTCCAGGCTGGCTTGCAGGCGCCGCGCCCTGACCGCTAAGTGCCGGCGGGCCGTGCGGCCGCCGCCAGCGCCGGCCTGCATGAGTACCAGAGAAAAGCCCCCGGGGGTCTCGACGACGACTTGTGGGGAGGCCACGCGGTCGCCGGCACGGGCCGTGCCCCCGGGGGCCCGGGGGGGGGGGGGGGGGCCTGCTCCCGGGTCACGGGGAGGGGGCAGCGCGCCCCCCCCCCCCCCCCCCCCTTCCGGCCGACCGCAGGCTCTTCGCCCCCTCTCGTCCGGCCCTGTCTTGTAGCGTCCCCCCCCCCCCCCCCCCCCCACCGGCGCCGGCGTATGGCTGTGCTGAGCCCTCAGACTGTACCAGATTTTCTTACATTTTATGGAGACTGCATTACGAGGCTTCGGACGCGCCTTTCTTTTTATCTTCTTTTCTACCGAGCAGAGCCTGCTCGCCCTGTATGTCTCGCGATCCCCCTTGAGCAGCTCTGTTACCGTCCGCGCGCCGCCGCCTGTCTGCCACTGAACATTACTAATAGGCTTTACCACACCCGCGAACGTAGGAACTGTTGCAGAGGGCTGGCAGGTTGATCCGCTGGATGCCGATGCCGGCTGAATAGATACCATTCCCCTGGAAAATCCCGGTGCATATTCTTGCACCTCCTAGCGACAGGTTCCAGCCAGTGAGATTCTGATCAAAGACGCAGTTGCCGTTACACATGTCGTACAACCCACCTGCTGCCATGGCGGCCGACACGTTCCAGGCGCCCAGGGGCTGATTGAAGGCGCACGTGTACTCCCCGCAGTAAAAGGCCCGTTTCATGTCCGACACTTTTCTAGTGTTCCAGCCATTGAGGTTTTGGTTGAAAGCTCGGGCGCTCTCGAAAGCGCCGTACAGGCTCGTGACGGACGAGGTGTTCCACGCGCCCAGCGGCTGGTTGAAGGCAGACGCACCCCAGAAAGCACTTGCCAGGGTCGTGACTCTGCCCACGTCCCAGGCACCGAGCGGTCGATTGAACGCAGTGGCGTCCCGGAACGTGAGAAACAGGCTGGTGACTTGGCTCGTGTTCCAGCTCTCGAGGCTGCCGTTGAAGGCCCGCGCACTCCAGAAGGTGCGCTCGAGGCTAGCGACGCCGTTCGTGCTCCAGCCGCCGAGGTCCTGGTTGAACTTGGTGCAGCCTTGAAACAGGCCGAGGAAGCCGTTGGGGTGCGTGGCGGGCGTGAGCCACGACCAGTCCCAGTCGCGCGCGTCGCCCACGAAGTTTTCCTGATGCAGCACCAGGTACTCGGGCGCGACGCCCCACAGGGCGCGCGAGCCAGCCGTCGGCGCCAGGTAGCGCAGCGCGCCCCATGCGTCGGTGCCGGGGAGCGCGAAGAGCGACGTCGTGCTGCCGACGGGGTGGTACAGCTGTATGTCGCCCCACGCCACCACGTCCACGATGTCCGCGCCGGTCACGTACCACAGCCCGTCCACGCGGCCGCTCAGGCGCAGCCAGTAGTCACCGGCGCCCGCGTACGTGTGCGTGCAGACGGCGTCGATGGCGTGCGCGCACGAGCCGGGCGCCGACCCGTCCCCCCAGTCCACGCCGTACGTGCCGCCCTCGCCCGGGCCGGCCGTGGGCGACAGCGTCAGGGTGGCGACGGCGCTAGGGTAGCTCGTGCGCACGAGCGCCAGGAAGTGCGAGCGAGAGCACGCGGCGGGCCAGTGTGCTTGGCCGAGTGCCGTGTACCGCGCCAGCCGCGAGCAGTCGGCCGAGCCCGGCGCGAGCGCGGGCGTCGACCAGCGGTACCGGGGTGGTGAGGCTGGCGAAGCTGTAGTCCCAGACGCGCACGAGCCCGGCATCCGCCAGCGAATTCAGCGAGGGCGCGTACGCCAGCCCCGGCGCCGCGTACAGGTGGCAGCCGCTCGTCTCGTGGAAGCGCAGCTCCCCCCACCGCCTCACGGCGCGCAGCCGCAGGCCCGCGGGCGCCGCGGCATGCCAAGCTGGTGTGAGCGCCCAGCCGCGCAGAGGGTAGCGTCCGCCGGGATCGTTACGAGAGGCAATCATTACCTACATGAAGAGGATGAAGGAGAAGAAGGAGGAAAGGGAGAGACAAAAGAACTTAAAAGCCTCTCAAAGAGGATGAGGAGGAGGAGCAGGAGCAGGAGGACGAGGAGGAGGAGCAGGAGGAGGACGAGGAGGAGGAACATGGAGAGGAGCCTCGAGGTGGCAAGGAACCCCTCAGAGAGGAAGAGGAGGAGGTCGGGGATATACCCCTTATGGAGGGAGAGCTGTTCGAGCTCCAGCCCCCCCACCCAGAGGAGGAGGAGGCTCATGGGCAAGCTCCAACCCGAATTTCGGTCGAGCTCAGGCCTACAACACTGCCTCGGAGACCGATACGTCATCCCACCCGGACACTACTCAAGGTAATCGTTTCGAGGTGGTGGAATGACTGGAGGGGGAAGAAAAGAGGAAGGAGAAGACTGTGAAGTTTAACTCTAAAGTCACAGTGCTTTCTAATGCTGTTGTGCAGAATGGGCCAACGCTTCCTCAATCTGAATACAAAGATGTGGGTACACAGAGACTGCAGCCCCAAGGTAGTCTCATACCCGTTCATACATCACGGTTACCAATGATAACTGATGCAAATAGGAAGGCGAGACTTGCGATGGAGGCGAGGAGGCCAATGGCAGACGTATCGCCTCGGCCAAGCAAACAACCACGAACAGACTCAATGTCTACGATCGCGGCGGGTGGCGAGCAAAAAGACAATGTGTGTACTCAAGTGCCACAAGACAATGTCGCTCACATAGTAAACGCACCAGTACCGCAGAATAATAACAATGTTAATGAGGTGAAGCAGGAGGAGAAGAAGGAGGAGTTGAAAAACTTAGAGACAAGACTCCAAAATTTGGAACGTAAAGTTCTTGTTCTCGCAGTTAATATACACAGGCCCGATGCTCTGTGTTATACGGAACTTTATTGTGAAACATTGAAGACAATATTAAAAGTTGGTAATGACACGATGGCGAATATTAATATTGTCGGCCGGAAGCTTTTAAATCGATACCGGGACTGGGTGGACGGAAACATGAAAAATATGACTGGCACTCTGAAGGGAGTGGGTAGCCGGACGGTCATCACGGGAATCATCACACTGACATTTAAATTAAAATCCGCACGAGTATACCGCATGGACCTTTATGTCGTCCCCGGTTACCACGGGTCAATATTACTATCGTATGACCAATTGGCTACGATGGGGGCTGTGATTGATTGCGCCGCACGGCGAGTGATATATGGAGTAAAAAGAGGAGAAAAGAACGATATTGATCCCTTCAACGCTACTGACTCTTATGAGGCTTATGAGCTGAGTCTAGCGACGGATCACAAAAAGATTGCCATCGCACATGAGGCACTTGAGGTATACGTTCACCCCCATGTCGTAAGACCGGATGAGCTGTCCTGGACCGACAATTGGGAATCCCAAGTGTGCACTGTCACAGTTCCGACATGCCATTGGGACAAAAAGTCTATTGATGACTTAATGGAGAAGCGAAAGGAGGAGATTATATGTGTCGCACAAAGAAGCCCGTCGTTGGCGAGATTCGCGGAAGGAGTAGGAACAGATGTCCATATTACTAACGGATACTGTTTCCATGCGAAAGTAGGAGAAGAAAAAAGGGAGGCGTTTGTACCAAGGAGAACGGGGCGAATCCCGGATACTCCACCAGAAAACTATTAAAAGTTTATTAGTCTGATTTCTGGGGTGACGAGCCCACGTGGCCGCGTTCACTAACTGAAGTGAAGAAATGCTTACGGACTTTATTCGAAAATAATAAGCCGTATACTATTATCCTGCCATATAATGAGAAGGGGATATGGACGCAGGAAATAAGGGACCGGCTTATTGATCATCCTATACCGGTACCCTCTCGCAAGCAACAGCTAGTGGTGGCTTGTCGTATGGGAACTCGTGAGCAGAGCAGTGCATACAAGCGGAAGCTCAGAGACCTCGACAAGTTGAAATTGATACCGCAAGCATTCACATGCTTTGATGGTTTTTACAGCCGTAAAGCTCCTTTGCAATACGCGGGACTCATTGACATGCTGGTGGAGCTCGGTAAAGATGATGAGCCGGACACGGTCACGTATGAAAAGACGGGCCTAGATGATGTCTCGGAAGAGGACTTAGGCTTGGAGGAGGACAGAGAACCCCTCAAGCAACATAAGCAGATGCCTGATGAAGATTTTCAAGCGGCGGCGCGGAAAATATTGGAAGAAGGAGTAGGCACGGAGAAGGAGAAGGAGCTTTTAAAAGCCAAATTAGAGGCGAACAAGGAAATTTTTGACCCTCCACATGCAGGTCGTGTCAAGCCTGAAGATTTCACTGCGGTTATTTACAAAATACCGGGTGCGGAGCCGTCACCGGCACCACGAAGGGCGAATTTGAGTATACATGACGCGAAGATAGCGGAGGAGCTAGCAAGACAGCTGCTCAATGAGGACTTTATTGAGAGATCAACATCTCCAATAGTCTCACAACCGAGAATAGTGCCGAAGCCAGGAGGAGAATGGCGCCTGACAGTTAACTATGCTCGTGTTAACAAGGTGCTGGAGGAAGAGAGAAATCCTCTCCCGACATTAGGAGAGGGAAGGAGAGTACTGCGGAATGCAAAATTCTATTCGGTCATTGACCTTAAGAATAGCTTCTGGCAGATACCACTGGAGGAAAAGTCCAGATGGCTGACGGCCTTTGTGGTGGGTATGGAAATATACCAATGGAAAGTGCTTCCGATGGGCCTCAAGCAAGCCCCAGGACTTTTCCAGAAGGCGATGCAGAAGATGTTGAGCAGTCAGTACGATGATTTGTCTGACGGAGGCTTTATGAGAAGGCGGGGACAGAAGGCGGGAGAATATGCATTTTGCTATATCGATGACATTATCGTATACTCTAACACAATGGAGGAGCATATCGATCATTTGTCCGACATATTCAGGCGCATCGGAGCCTTTGGCCTGAAGTGCAATCTAAAGAAGTGTCAACTTGCCAAGACGAGTGTGACATACTTAGGGTACGAGATCTCCCATAATCGAGTCTCGATATCCAAAGAGAAGAGGGAGGAGATTATGAATCGACCGATACCAAAGAACCGCACTGAATTGCACTCATTGCTTGCGATGGCGCAATACTATAGCCAGTTTATACCCGATTGGGGTGCAACACGGGCTAAGTTGGAGAAAATGATAGATTTTGGAGACTTTGAGAAGTGGGGCGAAGAGGCTTTGCAAGCGTTTCATGCGCTCAAAGATCTTATTTATAAAGACCCGAAAGACGGAGGACTGGTGTTAACGATGCCCGACTTTACGAAACAATTCGTAGTCGATACAGACGCATCTAAGTTTGCGATTGGGGCTGTATTACAACAAGAGGATGAGGAGAAGAAATTACGCACAATCATGTGTATTAGTAGGAAGTTGTGTGCGGCGGAGAGAAACTATTGCAAAAGGCAAAGAGAGGCGTTAGCGGTGGTGTGGGCCCTCAAGAGGCTCAGAGAGTATTTGTGGGGAGGACCTCAATTTACTGTCAGAACTGATCATCATAACCTGTTATGGTTGATAAATTATGAACAGACTGGACGGCTGGCGCGGTGGCAAGCGTTCTTGTCTTGTTTCGATTTTACAATGGTCCATCTACCGGGAAAGCGAAATGTGGTCACTGATAGCCTCTCTAGGCTAGAATTAACTCAGAAGTATCGGCATTGGTGTCCACGGTGGAGATGGAAGACTTGTCCATTGACAAGGTGTATGAGGTCAGCCACATTGAGGCGATGGAGATGGCGAGTGGAGTCCGATATGACCGCACAGGTCTACGGTACAGTCCACAAGGCCCGGATCACGGGATATGTTGTGAGCTACATACCCAGGAGGACGCTGAGTGGTCCTATGAGGTATATGAGAATGCGAAGGCGAACATAAGAGAGGAAGAGGAGACGCAGGATGTTTATGCGGAGCCTCCTCAAGAGCGGAGAAGTGACCTAGACGATGACCCGGAAAGAATCGGGATACGGCTAGAAGATGGTACTATCCATATAGCCTCGCCTACCGCATGGAGGCAACAACAGGCTCAAGATCCGGAGTTTAAGGAACTCATACAGTTATATCAGAACCCGGATGAGCTGAAGATGACGAAAGCGATCAAAGATCAGATGAAGGAGATGGGATGGAGAGATGGTCTACTGTGGTACAAGGGCCTTCACGGTCGCTATGCGTCACAGCCGGACAAATGGACCCTTTGGGTACCGGAGAGTCTGAGACGATTTATATTTGTCGCAGCCCACAATTGCCCACTTTTGGCGCATCCGGGTCGACAACGAACTCACATGTTCGTAGCGAGGCGATTCTGGTGGAAGGAGATGAAGGAGGAGATAGATCAGGCGGTGGATGCATGCATCCCGTGCAAGATAAACAAAACACCACTGAATGCAAATTTCGGCCTGATTGGCGAATTTCCTCTTCATGCGGGGATGTTTGAGTTTATACACATTGATCATGTGGGACCTTTCCCAGAATCGAAGGATGGTTACAAATACCTCCTCACTGCTATTGACAGAGCCACCAACTATGTGTGGATCATCCCTGTCAAAGAAGTTACCGGCAAGACGACGGCCGAGGCGCTGATCGATAGGATCGTCTCACAGATCGGAGTACCAAGAAAGATATGTTTTGATCGAGGCTCGGACTTTAATAACGAGGTCATCGACAAACTATCTAAGTATTACGGGATGAAATGGCAATATGTTACTGCCTATAACCCGCGAGCAAATGGGAAAATTGAGCGGGTACACAGACCCCTCAAAGCCTCACTAAAGATGTATTGCACGAAGAAGGAGAATCAAAGAGCATGGGTCGAGGCAGCACCATCATTTGCGTTTGCAATGAACTGTCTACCCTCTAGGGCGTTAGGAGGCTCGAAGAGCTCAATCTCGCCATATCAGTTAGTATATGGGCGTGAGCCTGATATCCCGACTTCACTCCTTCACCCAAAAGACACTTGGGCGGATGCGGATGAGTTGTTTGGGATGAGACTTAGAGTGAAGATGGAGGCGGAACAAATAGTCAGGGCGCATAGAGAGGCGGAGCGCCGAAAGACTGACGCTGAAGGGGTGCGACAAGCGCACTTGGATCAGATCAAATTCCAGGTCGGGGATATTGTACTGTTGTATCATCCTCAGGTCCCGAAAGGAGTCAGCTCTAAGCTGTTCACTCACTGGAAAGGACCTTATCAGATTATGGAACAGACGGGACCTCTGAACTACAAGATCAGGGGTAGAGGGAAGGTGCAAATTGTGAATGTAAGAAGGCTGATTAGGTATGATCCCTTCTTATTGGAAGATGAATCCGTTGAGGAGGCGTTAAAACGGATGAAAGATGATTTCAAAGAGGTGCCGCCCATCCACAAGGAGGCTGGCATAGACCAAGACGATGCTTATCGGGCACCGATAGCTGAGAAGGAGGAGAGTGAGGTGGACAGTAAGGAGAAGACTGACCGCATAAGCGCGGTGGGGACTCAGTCCAAGCTCCGCGAGAGCATAGCGGAAAGAAGGAGAAGATCACAGAGGCGCAGCTAAGGAGAGCGCGGAATGATCTAGTCAACGACCAACCGAGGAAGGCGATGAGGTCGATGGGATCAAAGGACATCCACCAGGAGGAGGAGGGGACGGACACTGACCCAAACGCGGGCAACGTTGAGATTGTCCATGAGCGATGGAAGGAAGGCGATGCGATAGCAACCATCGCATGGGTGAAAGATGCTTTCTATCTGATGAGACCAGCGGAACAACATGTCGCTGATGACACTCTCTCAGACTTATACTTGATGCGGGTCGTGGCGGTCCCACGACAGATGCGTGTCACACGGACACTCAAAATATCATCAGCCGCAAAAATAGTACAACCGATACTCCAGTTTTGGAGAAGTATGGACCCGGTTGAGGATCCAAAGGCAAGACATTATCTGCTAGTATATAAAGACGCAAAAAGTCTCGAGACATGGGATGATACAATTACTCCCAGAGACAAGGATTACACTGCGTGGACCATTCAGACACTGCCAAGTGGAGTGCTTGATATCCCTTTTGAATTATCGTTGGGCGGAATCCCTAATAAGATCTGGGACATTCTCGAACAGTCAAAGTTTGATCTGACTTTTGTTGGTGGTCCTCCACCAGGTAAAGAAATCCGCGCCACACGACGAAGGCAATAACAAGGAAACTATTTTTCTTATGTGTCTCAAACAAACTGGTTGATTGCCCACGGCGTATCATGATTTGATCATACATCATCAGTTATCAATATGAATATTAAAAAGACTCAGTGATATAACTTGGCATTCGATCGCAACATACGAGTGCGAAAGGTCGATCGACGATGATACTACACCGTATACGGGGATCGCTAGTGTATTGAGCGATGGTGCTCCTGGGTAGGATCCTTTCCAAGTCCTGGGATGATGTTCTCGAAAATGAAATGTTCTCTGAAACTTTCATTAAATTATTTTTTACGATAGATTATATACTGTCGTACCTGAGCACGGTCAATCTCTACTTGTGTCGGTATATCGCAGGGTCGGGTACATACACCTCGACTTCGGATATAGCTATTAGGACTGGCCCCTAATACTATATCATAGGATATCCGCCTTATACAAGATATGTCATTAAAAAAGACAATGTACTTACGATCTCCCTGTGAATAATAATAATAATAATAATAATAATAAAAATAATAATAATAATAATAATAATAATAATAATAATAATAATAATAATAATAATGATAATGATAAGAAGAAGAAGGAGATCAAAGGGGGAATCGTACTACAGCACCACGTTGCTTGTATTTTTTATTAGTAGTACGTTTGTTCTTGACATACTGCCGAGAAAAAAAAAAAAAAAAAAAAAGAGATTGAGGGGAAGGAGTTCAAAAATCTACAAGAATGGCTGGAGAATCCGCTTTGACGTGCCGTATGAGGATATATTTATCGTCTTTTAGCGTCTATCCGTGGGTCGATGCGCTGTATGGCATGACTTCATAGCGCATACTATTTGCACAAAGAAATCAGAAGGTGTATGACGAAAATGCTATTTCCGTCATAAAGTCGGGAGGGGGTACTGTAGGCATCACCCCTCGGATAGCCGGTAAAAAGTACATTTTCCTGGTGACAGGTGCACCAGCTTGTTTTTCAGTATTATTTGTCCGGGTTGGACCTGATGCCATTTTATTCCTGGTCTGTTGCAGTTTCCTTTTTGGCTTCACTGAGCTAATATAACGAGACATCATTTTCATCTGTTGAGGAATGTGTTTGGTTGTATTACAGACTTTTTACGAGCTATCGTTGGGGGCATTACAGATCAGCGATCGCTTCTCACCCAATTGTATACTGCTTAAAAACTGTTTGCGTAAAGTGACGGAGTCTTCAACAGTTTAATTAACTATACTATATCATAGATAAATTGATTAAAAGATCATGATGATGATTAATAAATCATGAAGATAATTAGCGGCGACCGGGACTCGACCATTGAATTACCTAAGAGATATGCTCACCTTATCATCATGATGCAGTCATATCCTATTGAGGCGCCTCTTGATAACGTGACTTAAAAGTTCAGTGAATACTGAGATATTAAAAGAGTGATTGCCACACGGTATACTATCAATAAAAGAAGTAGAAAGAGAAGAAGGAGAAAGAGAAGATGCTAGTAACTTCTAAATTTTAGGCCAAGTGATGTTGGTCCGTGGCAATAGTATTACCATAATATTGATCCCGGCCGATGCTATAACTTGATAGCATAGAAAGTCTTGCCACTCGTAGGGATGAGTGGGAGGTCTTCTCTTTCTTCTCTTTCTTCTCGATCTTCTCGTTCTTCTCTAGATCTTTCTTCTCCTCCTCGGCTTTCGGCCTGTGTAATATTAGTCAGGATATTAATAGTAGTAGTGAAAGAGGAAAAGGACGACATAGTAGTAGTGGTATTAGTAGTGGTAGTAGTGGTAGTAGAAGTAGTGACGGTAGTAGTAGTAGCAGTAGTAGTAGTAGTAGTAGTAGTAGTAGTAGTAGTAGTAGTAGTAGAAGAAGAAGAAGAAGAAGAAGAAGAAGAAGAAGAAGAAGAAGAAGAAGAACTTGCTAAGAAGAAGAAGAAGAAGAAGAAGAAGAAGAAGAAGAAGAAGAAGAAGAAGAAGAAGAAAGTAGTAGTAGTAGAAGAAGAAGACTCTTGAAGAAGAAGACACAGCAGGAAGCTGAAGCAGAAGACACAGAAGTGGATGGAGGGGAAGAAAGTGGGGTGGAGAAAGCGGGGAAAGAAGAAGTAGAAGATGTGGATCGGACTGAGTGCTGATTATTGTCTTTTGTCGTATGCATTGGAAGAAGAAGAAGAAGAAGAAGAAGAAGAAGAAGAAGAAGAAGAAGAAGAAGAAGAAGATCTCGTTTTTCCACTTCTCATTTCTCATTCATATTTTCTTTTTCTTTTTTATAGTATATTAAGTTGGCTTTTTCATGAATTAGTTCTGACTACGACTTTTATGACTTAGTTCTGACTTTACTTCCTGTACAATTTCGCTTTCGATTTTATTAAAGAAGAAGAAGAAGAAGAAGAAGAAGAAGAAGAAGAAGAAGAAGAAGACTTGCCGCCAACAGCTCCTGTTATTGAGCAACTTAAGCAGTTACATCCACCTGCTCTTGAACAAGAAAGCATACCAGCCCTTATGATGCTCGGAGACTCATTATAGAGAAAGAAGCCGTCCCGCCAGCCCTACTTCGACAGTGCACCGGAGCTTCACCTGGACTTTACGGCTACACTTCCGAGATCCTGTTTGCTTTATGTAAAGATCCAGAATGTCTTAGAAGCATATATTCTATCGTTTGTGCTATTGCAAAAGGAGACCTGACGCCCATAGAACGTTTATTCCTCTACGCGGCACCTGTGCTTGCTTCCAAGAAATCACATCACGCGAGACCGACTGATCCTCCCCGCCCAATCAATACCGGCTCACCCCTTATCAAGCTAGCAGCGACCATTGCGGTCGCGCACGTTCGATCAGAGTTCCCCACCATCTTCCCCAGCATTCAACTTGGGGTCGGATTCCCAGGCGGACCAGAAGCTGCAGTTCATAGCTCCAATGCTCACCTGCGGAGTCATCCTGATCATGTCATGCTCAGCGTAGACTTCGTGAATGCTTTCAACCTACGGCATCGTAGTGCTATCCTGAAACGAGTCCTTGAAACTTCCCAGCTACGACGCATTTGGCGCATCATCTTTCATGCTTACTCGCAACCCTCTCTTCTAACCAATGGCTCTGTCCTCGACTCCTTCCTATCTCAATGCGGAGTCAAACAGTGCTGCGTCCTTGCAAGCTTACTTTTCGCACTCAGCGTTCAGCCTATCTTTGAGAACTCTCTCTCTCTCTCTGGTGGCGCTATCGGAGTTGCTATCGTTAATGACTTCAACGTGATCGGCTCGCCTTCCGACGTGGCTGAGTCATATGGCAAACTGCGGTATCTGCTTGAACAAGACAACGGAGGCTTACAGATCTCAGTTCCAAAACTACGTCTCCTTCTACCGCCCGGCGCTACCTTGGTGCCAAAGGAGTAAGGTGCACCTTACTCCTTTGGCACCATTACTTCTTCAACTTGAATCTGATCACATCTTCCGTGGTTTCATGCCTACGATTGGAGGTGTAGTGTACTATCCACACTCTTCAGACACTGCAAGGGAACAAATCGCCTCACTTCAACCTGGATCTGCTATCAATGTCACGTGCTCAACTCATGCAGAGATGGCAGTTGATGTTGCTTCATGTGCTCTTGCAAGAGCTGAATCTCATGCCCCTACAATGAGTGAGCTTCTTCACCCTGGTTTGTCAACTGATTCAGCTCTTGCCATTCTCAACACGTGTGTTCAAAGAAGGATGAGTTACATCATGCGCGTTCTGCCTCATCTGTGAATGTGGGGTTTGCATCACTTTGATAACCTGACTTATCGATGTTTTGCGTCCCGCCTGGGTATCAGTACTCCCCTACCTCCCTTGGCACAATCACTTATCCGCTTGCCAGGAAAGTATGGAGCCTGTTGCCCACAACAGACATCCCTTTTGGCACACGCCGCTTACAGTTCCTTACTGATGCTAGCTGTTTCTTCTCGGGCTATCCCGGAGCAACAGGATCCTAGACGTTTGCTGGCTACCGATGGAGACGTTCTTACTGACTGCTACAATTCTTTAAAACGGAATGGTGTTCCAACTGCTGTCATCAGGCCATTGCTCACGCCCGGCATCATCCCACCTGCTCACCTCCAGAGTACTCACTCACTCCATCTACTCAACACTCCGCAATCGGCTCCTTCTACAAGGAAGAGATCAACATGGTCCCGCTTTCCCTGCACTAATGCTATCGGCTGCTCAAGAAGGAGCGCGTGCATTACCCTTCTCAACTATCCCAGCTAATCCTGAGCTCTCACTCACAGATGCTGAGATAGAATCGGCACTTCTAGCTAGATTGCCCCTAATCCCTCTTTCTGATATTCCCAGCTCTGGCGTTCACTGTCCTGCCTGTCAACACCTACTTACACCTGAAAGTGCTACGTATCATTTTCTGACACGTACTTGTCCACTAGTTGGAGGTGCTATCATCAGAAGACACGATACCTCAAGATGCTGGCTACCTTCTTTCGACGCTGTGGAGCAGTCGTCGAGATTGAACCTGATCACCTCTACTTTCACGACTCAACAAGAGAACATCCTGACCTTCGTGTTTGGTGGCGACCCAGTAGAACTAGCCCCCCTAATGTGATTATTGATGTCAGCTTTGCTTCCCTACTGGCTCAATCTTCTCTAAGGCTTGCAGCAACAACTCCGCTTGCAGCGGCATCCCAACGTGAAGTGGTTAAGCATCGTCAACATGATCAACTGGCTGCTGCGTCAAGCACAACTCTTGTCCCTTGGGTTCTCGAACCAACTGGTGCTCTTGATAGTGAGGCATTAGCTTATTTATGCCAGGTTCAGGCGTATTACGCAAGCGTTATTCGAGGGCTACCCGCTGCGAGGGACATACTAGCTGATACTATGCTCGATGATTTCCCTCTCAACCCGCGTGGTCTCTTGCCCTACTTTCGTACTATGTCTGGGGCTGAAACTGCGCGCGGAAATGCGCGTATCATTGACTCTGCCAAACGGCGCCTGTGGGACGCGCCACGACGCTCCCACTGAACTTGTTTCTTCTCTTTTTCTTCACTTGTATATAGTCTTCATTTCTTTTCCTTGTTTTATTCTTGCTCGTTTCTCTCCTTTTTCCTTTTTTATCTTTCATTTCTGTTTCTGTTTCACATCTAGTCTTTGCTTCCCTTTTTCTATTTCCTGTTTCTTCCATCATACTTTCTCTTTTTCTTGCATTTCTCTTTCCCTGTCATATTTAGTTATTTTTTCCTCTTTTCCTTTTCTTTAGCTCTTAGTTTTTCCTCTCATTTTCCCCTTTTCACTGCCTTTTCTGTATCCTTATCATATCTAGTTTTCCTCTTATATTTTCCCTCTATTTCTCCCCTTATATTTACATTTATGTTTATTCTCATTTTTGTTTCCTCTATCATATCTAGTTTATATTTCATTTCTCGTTCGATTTCTGACTTAGTTCTGACTCTAGTCTCTGTACAATTTCGCTTTCATTAAAGAAGAAGAAGAAGAAGAAGAAGAAGAAGAAGAAGAAGAAGAAGAAGAAGAAGAAGAAGAAGAAGAAGAAGAAGAAGAAGAAGAAGAAGAAGAAGACGAAGTGGGCCGGCCTAGTATGCAAGCGACTAGTGCGAGCAAGCGACATGCAAGATTAACACCAAACAAGCAAACCAACCCTGAAGTCATATCTCCCTCCAGACCACCTCAGAAAATTGCCAAACATGACACTGCTGAAAAAACGAACCCAAATATGACAAAATGACTTACAACAATGACGATACAGTCGTAACTGCCATTGCAGTCGAAGAAACACCCACCAACACTCTCATCCAAGAGCTGCTGAAACAAATGCAAGAGATGCGAGCAGAGCTCAAAACCGTAAAAGGTGAACTGATACGTGTCAAACAACAACTCGAGCAAGAACGTGAGAAAAACGCAAAAAAAACCGTACGACTCATTTTCCGATTCAAACTCCGTCAACCCAAGCCACAAACCCAGCACTGCAACCAACTCATCTTCATCATCCAGTGCACGCAATCCAACTGACAAACCATCCCATGCACAAGGACAGTGGAAAACACCACTAGAAATCCCACCAGGTAGCAATTTAGAAGATGATTTCCCGCAACGTAAGTATAAAAAACCGGAAGAAATATCTCAACAAAACGAATCTCTCGATACTGCAATCATTACCGGCATACCGTACCACCAAAATGAAAATAGTAAACAGACGAAAGCGATTGTGAAAGCTTTATTGAAGAAGAAGAACATCGAATTCAAGGACGATGACTTCACTTGTAGAAGACTGATCAATAAGAACACGCAATACAAAGCACGCATTGCAAAGAACGGTGAACCAATATGGCCCGGGATCAGAGTTCAATTCAAGACTAACAAGATGAAGAACGAGTTCGTGAAATACGACATAGAAACATCTGCCAAACACGAAGACATCATCACGTGTGCCCCACACCTGTCTGAATACAAATGCGACAAGACGTATGGCATCTTCATAAACGAGAGCTTGACACCTGCAACAAAACAGCTGTTTGCAATGACCCGTGAACTTGCAAGAAACAATCGTAACTTCATTTCCGGATGCTGGACATTCAATGGAGAAGTTTGTGTACGTGCCAAAGCGACTGGTAAGGTGTACAAAATAAAGAAATTCACGCAATACGAATTTCTCAAACGAATATTCGAGAAGTCCCGGGAAGAAAACTCATCTTCCTCCCCAGATCAAACCCACAGATCCAATGCCTCCCAATCTTCCAGCTCAAGTTCACATCCTGCTGCCGCTGAGGCAGTCGCAAAGAGCTCATGAGTTCCGAATCTAAGCGAACCGATGCCCCACCGGACCGAATAGTACATCCTAACCTCACACCCCTTCTCCCTAAAGCTACTAAATCTTTCTCTATATATCACACAAACATAAGAGGTTTGACCAACAATCATGAAATTTTATTAAGACACATGCATAAGATACCAATCATACCTGACATCATATCACTGACGGAAACCAAACTCCACGCAGACACAAACCACACATAATTTCCAATCCCAACATACATATCACACCATACACCTGATGTATCTGTCTACTATAAAAACAGCATGCACATCACAATCCACACCAGCAAACTTTCAAAAGCATCCACCACGACAATCCAAATCCACTGCACTCACCTCCTTAACAACCCTATACACACCATCCTACACATATACAAACAACCATCATCACAAACACGTGATCCAGAATTCTTCCCTGCACTACAGAACTACATAGACACCATTATGTCAACCTCACCACACACCACCATTACAATTGTTGGTGATCTAAACATAGACCTACTACGCCCAACCCATGTTATCTGTGAATTCCTTGTTATCAACAACCTGTACACAACAATAACCAAACCCACGAGAGTTGACCCAGCAAAATGTTACTTGGCACGATCCTCACAACTATATGCATAGATGTCACTGCCGACACACTGCCGGTGCAAATCAATGACCACCACCCCACATATGCTGTATTCCATACGCCTATCGTACACAAGAAAACACTAAAAGACTAAGTAATAAAAGATATGAAGACAAAAAGGATAGAATACTAAACGGAATAAAGGCAGAATTAGAGCAAAAACTAGACAATGAACTTAATAAGACAACACCTAATGCTTACTTTAACATAATACCAAAAACAATTAAGAATACAATTGAAAAATACGAGAAATCTGAAAAAAAAATGGAAGCCGTGGTGTAGCAAAGAAATAAGAAAAATGATTGCGAAACAAAGAAAACTATATGAAAGAAAGATTGCTAAGCCCACTGACTATAACAAAAGCAGATATAGAGCACACAGAAATAAGACTAACAGAGAAATAAAAAGAACAAAAAAAGAATATATGACGAAGTTAATGGAGGACCTAAAGCACGATTCAAAGAAGAGAATGAATGCTTTAAGAATGCTTATCCCTCAAATGCAAGCTACTAAACCATCACCTACAAGACTCTGCGTAGATGGACAGGTGTACACAGATGCGAAAGATATCGCGAACGTCCTCAACAGGCACTATACGTCAGTAGGAGCCAAGGTAAGCGCTCAAATCCCCCAAGATGAAAAAGAACAAAAAGAAGAACAAAAAGACCATAAACAAACACAACACCGCATCTTCAAACTAAAATATATAACTACACAGGAAGTAACTAAAACACTTAAAGATATTGATAGAAATAAATCCGAAGACATAAACAAAATAAAACCTGCAATAATACAAGATTTAAGCACATATATTGCACCGATCCTAGCAAACTTTACAATAAATCAGTAGAAAGAAATTAGTACCCAGACGTACTAAAAATAACAAAAGTAATAGAAATCTATAAAGCTAAAGACAGAACACTACCAGAGAACTATAGACCTATATCCCTTCTGCCCATTATCGCGAAAGTTTTTCATACAATCGTCAACCGACAACTCATGGACCACCTGAACCGATATGATATCCTTTCACGCACCCAATATGCTTTCCGCCCACATTCCAATACCACCATCTGTACTCAAACAATCCTGAACCACATCCACTCACAAAAAGGCCCAGGCAAATACGTATTAGCACTCTTTGTCGATCTGTCTAAAGCATATGATACCATTGACCATGCAAAACTCATTCACAAACTACAACATGAATTCAACTTTAGCGATAATACAACTGCCTTCTTCAAATCCTACCTGACCAGACGATTCCAAACTGTGTTCACCCAACACGCCCGCTCATACCCCCGCCTAATCACGCACGGTATACCACAAGGCAGCACCCTTTCCACAACGCTCTTTATCCTCTATATCAACAGCATCCTCCTATCACTTACGCATGGAACAGTCTTTGCATACGCTGATGATACCACACTCATATTTACAGCATCTAACAAAGAGCAACTACAAGAGCATGCACAAGCCGATACAACCAACCTTGTACGCTACTTTCATAGACATAATCTTGTACCTAACCCTACTAAGACAACATACACGATCTTCCACAAGTTTGGACAGGACGTAAAGCTGCAGCTGGCGAGCGGCGAGACGAAACTCGAACATGAGAAACAGGTCAAACTACTGGGTACAACTGTCCAAAGCAACCTGTCTTTCAGGAAACATGTACAAACAATTGCTGTCCGTCTAAAACCATTTGTGCAAATGTTTCGACATGTTAACCAGTTACTACCCACTCATATTCTTGGCCAACTATACTATAGCCACGTCTACTCCCTCCTAACATATAACATATCTATCTGGGGATCCGACACCCCAAACACCATCATCTACCCTCTCATCACCATGCAAAAAAAGATAATACGTCTCATAAGCCTAGCATCACCGAGAGCACCCACCACACCCTTATTTGCTAAACTCAGACTTCTAACTATACCTAATATATATAAATATTGTATGTATGGAGACACATTCACACATCTACCCTACTTTCACAACATTCCTCCCCCTCCACCATAACAACTTCAAACCAATCACTGCTGTACATAGTCACAACACAAGACGCTCAAAAAAACAACTCCTATATCGCGACTCAAACAGTGCCTACTATAGTAGCATTGCAGAGACTGTGTTTAGCAGGCTACCAGAAGCACTCCAAAGGATCAAGGAAAAAGCTGAGTTCAAGGCCGCACTCATGGACTATCTGCTCTGCGAACAGCAGACTTGAGTCTTAGCTTTCCCTCTCTCTCTCTCTCTCTCTCTCTCTCTCTCTCTCCCCCTCTCCCTCTCAACCTCCCCCAAATGTCCTGGAATTCTTATACCAATCATGACCAATGGTTGGTGGGATAAGAATAGCTAGCATAGCTGATTGTTAGCGCTGTAAATAACAGGACTTTATCACCCCAAGGAAAGAAACCCTAAACGGTTTGACGACGTTTAATGTTTCTTAGTGGTCGTTGGGATCTCTATCGTTTCTTCTATAATAATAATAATAATAATAATAATAATAATAATAATAATAATAATAATAATAATAATAATAATAATAATAATAATAATAATAATAATAATAATAATAATAATAATAATAATAATAGTGCTTCTCTGTCAATGGCTGATGCATTTCTGCACATGCGCCTCCATCGTCTCACCCGTGAGGGGAGTACGAAGAATTGACGATAGGCTGTAATGACACCCCGCAAGGGCAGTTCCAACACTTCCAGACGGACCGGTATGTTCAATGAAAATACTGGTGGCACCGACTGGAATCGAACTGGCGACAGGGCCCAGATGGTAGAACTTGACCACTGGGCTATCACGGTGTCAAAATAATAATAATAATAATAATAATAATAATAATAATAATAATAATAATAATAATAATAATAATAATAATAATAATAATAATAATATATATATATTGATCTGTCATGGCTGAGCCCGAGCGCCATGCGCCTCCATCCCTCGACCCAACAGGGACTACAGTGAGCATGTTGGGGAGGGAAGAGTGACTCTAACCATCCTGCATAGAAGGCCCCAAAAGGAAGTCCCTACTACCCGCACAGTGTCGGGTACCTTGCAGGAAATCAACTACAAATGATTGATCTTCCCCGCGTGAGAGCTCCACGAGACTGGGTAGGTCCCGCATGGAGGTACTCACAGGGGTAGCAGACATTTCATGCGGTCTGCCAGCGCATGAGGACGTTTTGTGGTAAGTGTCTG
>WBZZ01001721.1:195000-204433 GCA_019918135.1 Paulinella micropora
ATGTATGTTACATACATACATACATACATACATACATACATACATACATACATACCAACCATTCATACATACATACATACATACATACATGCATGCATGCATGCATACATACAGCATGCATGCACGCATACATACATACATATATACATACATACATACATACATACATGCATGCATACATGCATACATGCATACACGCATACATACACGCATACATACATACATACATATATACATACATGCATACATGCACACATATATACATACATACATACATACATAGTATGTAGGTATGTTAGGTATGTTAGTTATGTTAGTTATGTTAGGTATGTATGTATGTATTTAGTATGTTTGTATGTATGTATGTAATGTGTGTAGTGTAATGTCTGTAATGTATGTAATGTATGTAATGTACGTCATGTACGTCATGTACGTCATGTACGTCATGTATGTAGTGTATGTAGTGTATGTAATGTACGTAATGTACGTAATGTACGTAATGTATGTAATGTATGTAATGTATGCATGTATGTATGTATGCATGTATGCATGTATGTATGTATGCATGCATGTCTGTTGTGTGTGTATGTATGTATTGTATGTATGTATGTATGTATGTATGTATGTATGTGTAGGAGATGACGCGCTTGGGCATCAACCAAGACGACAGCTTGCAGAGCCAAATCTACCAACTGACTGGTGCACCTACCTACCTACCTACCTACCTACCTTCCTACCTACCTTCCTACCTTCCTACCTACCTACCTACCTACCTACCTACCTACCTACCTACATACCCATCTGTCTATCTGACTGGTAGGCAGAGCTGGCTGGGCTTGCTGCCTGTTCCTGCTTTGTCTCTCCTCTCTCTCTCTCTCTCTCTCTCTCTCTCTTTCTTTCTTTCTTTCTTTCATTCTCTCTCTCTCTCTCTCCCTTCCTCCCTCCCTTCCTTGTTACCTACGTACCTTCCTTCCTTCCTTCCTTCCTCTCCTTCCTTCCTCTTCCTTCCTTCCTTCCTTCCTTCCTTCCTACCTACCTACCTGCCTACCTACCCATCCACTCACCTACCCATCTATTTGTATGTGGTGCAGATGCCTTCGACAAAGGCCTTTGTCCGAGCTTGTCAGGCTCGGCCACAGGCACGTGCCCTCGCCACACACCCCAGGAAGACCCCTCTACTGTCTGCTTCTACGAAGCGCTCAAGCAACTCCATCGCAGCAACCCCGGCCACAGCCAGGATACAAATGTTAACATCGTGAACGGCACGTTTATCGACATCAAGTCCAGCGCGTTCGGAGAGCCCTCGAGGGAGGTGAATCAGCATACACAGGAATCGATCGACGCTGAGCTAGAGCTATCCTCCCACTCGCAGGTAGGCAGCAACTACCAGGACGCTGTGAGCGATGTACCCGACAGCGAGTTCGGCCGCAACAAGTCGGACGTGCGAGTACGAGGCGTGTTCGACTGCTCCCCCAACTCCACCCCTGTCATCACCACCAAAAGTATTATTTTCCATGGCAAAGACCTTTGAGGCTTATTGGTTCCAAGGTCAGGACCGCCAGCTGCATGCGAGACCAGGTCAGTGATCTTCGTCATGGGTTCGACAGACACACCATCTCAGGATCATTCTACACTTGCCTGAAGTTCCGAGCTTCTAGTGCGAGAGGGCCAAACAGACCAGCCAGTAAAGGCCGGCCTGGTTATCATTGAGAATATATTGCTCCGCCGCTAAATGGAGCACAATCGACCACAGGGGGGCCAGGATCTGTAAATTCATTATCTGTGAGGTATATAATTACTTTACAGCATATACTTTTACATATATACCAGTCGTATAATTATACAAGTTATAGATCAGTAGTATCATTATAGCCTCATAAGCCTCAGCTTGATCATAGATATTGTAGCATCATAATATATATCATAGATATTATAGCCTCATAAGCGTCAGCTTGATCCCGATCTGTCTTCTCGACGGCCTCGGCTTCAATGTACCTTATCATAATTATCAGTCATTCCATCAGTCCTTCAAGTAGTATTGTTTTGCCGGTTCTGGTCGAAAAGGATATACCTATCCTTTAATACAACCAATTCAATCCACTTCGCTAGTAACCAAATCCTCTGCTCTTATATAAATAAGGATCAAATATGGTAGGAAAATGTGGGAGATTAGCGGAGCCAACAACAACCAAGGCCAACCGTGGCACCAGCCGATTCCCGTGGTCCGGCCTAACGATAATCTATTCCGGTCTAAAATGAATACCGGTTACTAGGAGTATTATTATCGTTACCCGGTTAAGAGAGTTATTTTTATTAACTGCCTCCTATTGTGTCTGCGGGTTAACACAGCCGGGGTATGATAAAGTATCAGACTGAGCACTTTAGCGACCTGCCAAAATCACTACCGTTGATTTTTCACTATCACTTTTGACCCGGGCCCGTTAGATTCTCCTCTGCACGACGTGACGTGGTAAAGGTATGGAAGTAGAGAGTCACTGGAAACGACGTTAAACTGCGTCCGGTCTCTGCATGACTTGAAACCGTAAGCTGTGACTCAGCGGGGGCTCAGCTGTCTTTTTTTTACACCTCACAAGTTTTTTCGGATGCTATTTTTTTAATTAATATTAATATTAATATTAGGCTCTTGATACCAAGTATTGTAATAAAACAGTGCTTGCGTAAACTTTCAACTTCAAAAAAGTTGAAAAATAAATATATATATATATATATTTAAAAAAAAAAAATCCAAGTGACCGGAGTTTCAAGTGAAAAAAACTTGAAAAAAAATCATTTCCTCATGTGTCTCCTGCTCTTGCTTGTTTTGCCTCAGCTGCGTCTGCTTGTTTTCTTTGCTATTGCTTTTGCGTTGATTAACCTATATTTTAGGTGACCTCTGTTTGCTCTTCTTTCTACTCTTTCTCATTTTATTATTGAGTTTACTACAAGTTCAACACACTAATGATTAAAATTCTAAGTGGTGAAAAAAAAAAAAAAAAAAAAAACTTAGGCTTGAAAAAAAAACCCCCCACTTCCATTTTCAAGTTCCCGCTGGCCTCAGAGTCTTTCGCTTAGCACAGGCTTATTCCTACTAGTGGCAAGTATATTTATATTACTATCATTACTAAATTGAATTTGAAAAGTGTTTGCGTAACAAAAAAAGAGAGATTGTTGGGAGGGAGAGGAACTTGAGATGTGATAGCAGACTAAGCACTGACTTAAATCTCCAGTGCCCGGCGGAGTGTGACCCAAAGAAGCACCAACATAAAGTCAACTCCATGAGCATCTGAAACACTTGCAGTTACATGGGACGAGATAATCCCGACGGACCATGCACCAGGCCAGGATAGGGGGCACGCGCGCAGTGGCGCGGCCCACACTCTTCACACGCTGCCTCAGAATGATGATAGGTGAGCACGGGCTCGGATGCCAGTGCGGTGACGGGACCGATGCAGTCCCGATGGACGATCCCGGCGCAACTTGAACAGCCTTCCCCGAGCGAAACAGGCACAGCAGCATCCTGTACTATCCCCAACGATAGCTCAATGGAAGAGTAAGTCGGTAATATAACCAAACACAGTCCTCAAAAAGAGAATGATGTCTCGTTATATTAGCTCAGTGACGCAAAGACAAAAAGCCGCCAAAAGACCAGGATCAAATTGGCATTTCAGACGTGTCCGGCCAGACGAAATCGATAAATAAGTTTTTTACCGGATAATTCGGGGGGTGATGTCCACAGTACCCCCTCCCAGTTTTTTATGGCGGAACTTCGTTTCCGACATAATACGCTTTGAACTGATTTCTTTTCTGACTAAAATTCGTTTAGAGTTATGTATGAAGATACATCAACCCACGAATTAGCCGTTATAAAACAACAATGATACTTGCCCCGGTACCAATCGTATATATACTCTAGCACATTCAGTATCTATATTAAAATCTTCCTCTTTCTTCTGTCGATAAGATATTTGTGCAGTATGTCCAAGTATAATGTGTTATGGTTGAGTAATAATGTAATGTCGCCATTTCCATATATATGTAATAACCGTCGGTTTCCATAAATACATTTACTTTTTGTGAAGACATACCCTTGTATAAATCGGTATCATTTAATATAGTGTCAGGTGATCAAGTCTGACGACTATATCCGAAGTTGGGTTGAGTGCGCCCTAACCTTGCGATATGCCGATACAAGTAGAGATCGATGGAATCCGGTGTAGCAGTTCATGTTATTAAAATATATCAGTTCTTGATTAGACTGTAGAGTCTTTACTGAGATCATCATTCTGATACTAATGCGGTCGTATCCAGGAAACACCATCGCTCACTCAAATAGCGATCCCGTAACGGTGCTGTTTCGTGGCCGTCTCGTCTGTCTCTGCCGAAGCAAGAGAATAGAATGCATATTTTTTTGTCAGCTGTGTCTTGTTAATCTCTAGAAGAATGAATGCTGTAGTAGCTTTAATATCTAAGTAAGGTTGTCGGGACGATATTGGATCAATGCTATGTTCGCAGTCCACAATACTTCTAGAAAAAAAATATTTACTATAGACGCCGTTTACGCGCGCGGACTCCTTTACCTGGTGGAGGACCTCCAACCAAAGTTAAGTCTAAGGTAGACTGTTCGAGGACGTCCCAAATTTTGTGAGGGATTGCGCCTTGTGCCAAGTCAAAAGGAATGTCTAGCACCCCTCGTGGTAGTGCTTGTATGGTCCACGCGGTATGATCTTTATCTGTAGGAGATATGGTATCATCCCATGTCTCAAGTTTCTTGGCGTCTTTATATACTGGAAATTATTGTCTTACTTTAGGATCTTCCACTGGATCCAGACTCCTCCAGAAATGTAAGACTGGTTGTATTATTTGTGCCGCACTCGAAATTCGATTCGATCGCGTATGGCGTTTGTGAGGTACTGCCATGACTCTCATGAGATATAAATCTGAGAGCGTGTCATCGGCTACGTGTTGAGCCGCAGGCCTCACCAAGTAAAAAGCGTCTTTGGCCCATGAAATATGTCCAATCGCATCTCCTTCTTTCCAACTAGGGTGAACGAGAGTGTCATTGCCCGCGCGAGGGTCTTGATCTCCGTCATCGCTCCCCTCTTGATGGACTCCTTGCGAACGTGCCGTCCTTATCGCCTTTCTCGGTCGGGCGTAGATAAGGTCATTTTGTGCTCTCCTTATTGCGCCTCCGTGAACTTTCCTTCCGGCACGTTCGACTCCACCCTTTTGCGGGTCTGAGTCCCCGCCGTGCTTTTGCGGTCGGTGGCCCGCTTGTTCTCCAGCTCAGCCTCCTCCTTCTCCGCAATTGGTGCCCTGTAGGCATCCCGTTCCGAGATATCCTCCTGACGGATTGGTGGGACCTCTTTAAAGTCAGCCTCCATCCGTTTGAGTGCTTGATCAACGGACTCATCTTCAAGTAGGAAGGGATCATACTTAATCAGCCTTCGTACATTGACTATTTGAACTTTCCCTCTGCCCCTGATTTTATAATTCAAAGGCTTCATCTGTCCCATGATCTGGTATGGTCCTTTCCAGTGGATGAACAGCTTCGAGCTGACTCCCTGAGGAACCTGAGGATGATACAGTAGTACAATATCCCCGACCTGAAATCTGACTTGATCCAGGTGTGCCTGCCTGACACCTTCAGCATCAGTCTTCCTGCGCTCCGCCTCCACCCGACCGGAAAAGCCAGGCCCTGTATGCCACCCGACCGGAAAAGCCAGGCCCTGTATGCCACCTGGTCGAAAAAGTCAGGCCTTGTATGCCACCTGGTCGGAAAAGTCAGGCCCCGTAGGCCACCTGACAGGAAAAGCCCGGCCCCGTAGGCCACCCGACAGGAAAAGCCCTGTCTCCGTTGGCCACCTGGCGGGAAAAGCCAAGCCCCGTATGCCACCCGACCGAAAAGGGGGGGAGTCCACGCCACTCGAGCCCGGCCGACGGGGTCTTTCCGTGCCACCCGGCCTGCGAGCTCTCGTCCTGTGGCTTGGCGAACCAGCATCCAGACCCTAGGGGTGGGCGTGCGGTCCCAGTTGGCTAGCCAGCCGAAAAAAGAAGTGTAGCCTCGCGGGTGGAAGACTGTTGGCTGCTAGCCTCACCCCCCTGGGTGGCTCTGGCGCCCGGCGCTAGCTCTCGGGGTATTCTTTTTACTCATGACGACGCAGGGCTTGTTTGAGCTGAGCCAGCCAGCCAGCCAGCCGTGGAGGGCGTGTCTGTCGGCCGGCGCTAGCTACCCGTTCCCCCGGCGCAGCGCCGGCCTAGTCTGGCTGGCTGGCTAGCCGCCAGGCGGCGGCCGCCTGGGCGGCCAGCGCGAGCCACGAGAGCGCCCCGGCCGCGCGTCGGGCCGAGCTGGCCTCCTCGCCACGGGGCGCGGTCGCGCTCGGGCCGTGGCTGGCGGCGGGGCTGGGGCTGGCCGCGGGGCTGGCCGCGGGGCTGGGCGGGGGCACGCAAACCGTCAAGACAGACTGGCGCGCCGGCCCGGCCGACCAGGCGGCCGCCAGAGTAAGGTCGGAGTACAGGCTCACCCGGGCGTTGTGCAGGAGCAGCAGGACCTCGTCGTCCGCCGCCGACAGGCACAGGTGCCGGGCCGTGGCCGTGAGTTGTGAAGCGTTGGCGCCCTTGGCGAGCAGGGAGCAGCCCCCCCCGCCGCCGCGGCAGTGCCAGACCTCCACCGTCAACTGTGAGTCGCCTGGCTCGACGCCGCGCAGCGCGTAGGTCACGTCCTGGCCCCACGGCAGCGGAGCCCGCAGGCCCGCGCGCGCGAGCTCGGGGACCGCCAGGCTGTAGTTCTGGCCCGGCCGCAGCTGCGGCCAGTCGGCGGGCGCGGACGTGACCCCCGACGATGGCCCGGGCAGGACGGGAGACCGTGACGGGGAACTGCTAGTTAGCTCTGAGGCCTGGGCTGCTAGAGGCCAAGGTAGTAGCAGGCCTGGGCACGCTTCGGTTGTGACATAGGGCAGCGTTATGAACGTCGTGACCCGGGCCAGGCCCGCTGGCGCCACGGTGGTGGCGGTGAAGGACACGTTGTAGGTCCCCAGCAGATCGTCGGTCGAGTTACAGTCGTGGCCAAACCACACAGAGCCGTGCTGTTCGCGGGTGAGCACTCTGGTCTCTGTGCGCCAGCTTCCGTCGTTAGCCCAGGCTGTGGTGTGCATCGCCTGCTGCGAACGGACGATCAGCGAGTCGCCAGTTCGGTACGTCAGGGAATGTAGGTACAAGGCATAGGAATACAGCGCACGCACCTGGTAGCAGAGTGTGTCTCCCAGCGCGAGGTCTTCCGTGTAGTTCAGGCCCGGCACGACCTCGGGACAGCTCGCTGAGCCAAGCACGCCGAAGCTTGCTACGAGCCAATACGTTACAAAAAGCCCTGTCCCTGCAAGGTGGTGTTTCGCCGGACGCATGGAAGGCCCCTTGCGTTCGTTGCTCTTTGTGTAGGCGGGCTGCTGGCCGGGAGTGGGAGGTGGGAAGGTACTAGGGAGAATAGCAAAGCTGGGGCAAGAGGGAGAGAGACACAGAGGGCAGACTCCGCTCCCTCCCGCGCGCAGGTGTTACCTCGCCCTCACGTGCCCTCTGCCGTCCTTCTCTCGGCGCAGGGGGTGTGCTACTACCCTTCTTCCCTTTTCCCTTCTTCACACTTTTGCTTGCTCCGCCAGGCGCACAAGAGAGAAAAAAGAGTCCCTCGCCTCTTGCTTGGCTAGGCGCCAACCCCTTCCCCCGGAGCCGATCTTCCCCCTGTTATGCGTGTTCCTGGGTGGTGGTGGTGGTGGCTAACGGCTCCGGTTCTGGCAAACCTCTCAGAGCTAGGGGGCATAGGCTCCGTCCCGTTGGTGCTGGACGCGCTGGACCTGGGCACGGGCGTCACCTATCCCTGGCCGGTGCCGCTGGGACGGGCCAGGCACTGCCGGAGGTGGACCCCCGCGCCCTCGGCCGCAAACCAGAGCATACGCCAGCTGATCTTCTGCAGTGAGAACGCCAGGATCCTGGAAGGCTGCGAGGCTACCGCCAGCGACGCCGAGACTCACGCGGGCGTCTGTTCTCCGCTGGACCTGTGGGCCCTGCAGAGCAAACACGAGCATGCGCTGGGCTGGACGGTGGGCCCCGCGAACGCGACCCGCTTTGCCAACTGGACGTGGCACCGGAGCCTGGTCGCGTTCGGTCGCAACCAGAGCTACGCCCGGGACGCCCAGCTGGACTCGCTGTTTACTTCCAGCGTGGGCGACCTGTTGCTCTTTCCCTTGTACGCCCTTGGCGCGTACGTGTGGGAAGGGGGAGAGGCTTTCTCTTGGTCGGTGCTGCGCTGCTTCTACCAAGAGAGCGGTGGAGGCTCCGGCGGCTGGCGCTACTGCTGCGCTCGGCTCAATAACCAAGAACTGCCAGGAAAGCATTGGGCCTGGGAAGAGTGTCTGGACCTGCCCCCCGTTTCACGGGCCTCGTGGACAGCTCGGAGGGAAGCTGTAGCAGCTCGGGGCTGAGCTTCTGCCGGCGAGAATATAGGTGGGAGCCTAACTCGGGCACAGGGCCGGGGGGCTACGAGCAGACGCCATACCTCTGTGACTTTTACTGCAGGTGGCCCTGCCGCGGCAACTTGCCTGAGTCGGCGTGTGCGAGCGCCGCCGACGCCGAGCCGCGCCTGAACTGCACCGACTCGCCGGCGCTGCGCGCCCGCGCGTGTGCGGGAGACCTGCTCAGCGACGCCGCCACGCCCTGCCGGGCGGGCGAGCTGGCGCTGGCCACCCGGGCGCCGGCCGTGCGCAGCGTGGCCGGCGGCGCCACTGCGCTCGGCTTCTGCACGCCGGGCCAGGTCAGCTGCGGCCTGGCGCAGTGCCGCTGCTGGTCCAACGAAGCTGGTGAACCGGGCTGCTGCGCTGCGCACGTCTTTTGTCATGGACACGGGCACCTGTGCGAGCGAGGGGCCTGGCCCGGACCGGCGGGCGCGGCGCCGTACCACGAGCCGCCCGCCGCGGTGTGCGTGTGCGACCCCGGGTACGTGGGCGAGCGCTGCGAGGAGCGGGTGCCGCCCGGCACGGGCTGCCACCTGTCGGCGCGCGTGCGCGAGCTGCGCGCCAACGTGGCGGACCTGTGGCCCTCGGCGTCGCGCTCGGCCAGCGCCACGCCCAGCCTCACGCCCAGCGTGAGCCTGACGCCCAGCGGCACGCCTGCGCCTTCGCGCACGGCGAGCCCGAGCGCCAGCGCGAGCCGCACCTCAAGCGCGAGTCGCACGCCGAGCGGCAGCCGCACGGCGACACGCACCTCCAGCCGTACCTCCTCCCCCAGCGTGACGCCGAGCGAGCGGCCGGGCCTGCTGCTGCGCAGCGCGGCGCGGGGCTGGTGCCTGCGGCCGCTGGACCTGGTGTGGGCCGAGTGCCCCCGGCGCTGCCGGCGCAGAAGGCGTGGGCCGTCAACTGGGCGCTGGGCCGCGTGTGGTACGGGGCGCAGC
>WBZZ01001722.1:0-2500 GCA_019918135.1 Paulinella micropora
GGGCGCATCGAGAGGCGGAGCGCCGAAAGACTGATGCTGAAGGGGTGCGACAAGCGCACTTGGATCAGATCAAGTTCCAGGTCGGGGATATTGTACTATTGTACCATCCTCAAGTCCCGAAGGGAGTCAGCTCTAAGCTGTGCACTAGCATGGTGTTCGAAATACACCGCACCTCTTACTTGGTTCAAGTAGTTTTGGGCTGTCGGTGTATCAATTTTATACCCCCTTACCTTCGGTTTGATATATAGCACATCCCGACCCCTGACAGACTTAATTTCGTAATTTATCTTATATTCCCTTAATCTATCCAACCTGTAGACCTTGCCGTTATACGTGTGTGTCTCCATGTTTGATAATAGTATATCAAGGAAAATATAATTTTATAAAATTAAAATATTTGTCTGCCTCAATCGGTCGTCCCCTCGTGGCCTCGTGTGTGCCTCCTACAGAAGGACCCCTCCTTGTCTTTAAATGGAAATTCAGTGGTTTCCTCAGAGAAACCTTTTTGATTACTAAAAATATGTTTCTGAGACTTCATATGTCGCGTTTTGTTTCCATTATGTATTTCAGCACCACATCCACACTTAAAATCTTTATGCTTCCAAATTTTCTTCTTTTCTTTTTTGATTATTCTTGTTTCTTTATCGTAATCAATTTTCCATTCCTCGTATTTAGGTATTATATTTTCCTCGTGATACTTCTTTGCTTCTTCCAATGCTTGCTCTTTTGATTTTTTCTTTCCGATACAGAAACTCTTACACATAACCTTTCCTCCTTCTCTCCATTGAACTTTTATCATTGGTCTCTTTTCGTTATTCTTTACCATAACACAACCTCTTGACATTTTAAATCTCTGAGTGTCTTCGTTTGTCATCCTATATGTGTCTTTATTTTATTTCTTTAAATAATAATTATTGACAGGTAGCCGTTTCTCTTTCTTTTGTCTGCTTATGAATAGTAGGTAGCCTTAAAACTAAATAACTGCTCTTAGTGGAAAAACACTTCTCACACCAGATACGGGAAAGGTGAGGTAAAAAAGCACACCGGCATAGTTTTGCTTTCTTGCTTTTGGACTACTTTCTGTTTTTCAGTGCGGACACTTGGACAACTTTTCGCAGTAAAAGAGATTTTGATGAAATTGTTGTTTTGAACTTAGAGAGAATAGGTAGAGGAAATTATGAATAACGGCTCTTAGTGTGGTTTGTGCGATGAAACTGCACTGAAGATCCGTGCCCAAGTGGCCCCCTATACTACTCCTGTATTTAAAACTAAGTATTTGTAGAAAAATATATGTAGAAAAAATATATTATACTAGTTATATTATTTCATGTTCTAGAATCATTGTTAGAGTCTCATGCCATCTTCGATTTCGAAATTTAAAAAAAAAAAAAAAAAATACTACGTATTCACACCCACTAATATCGGAACCAATTGTCGTAAATTAACCAACTATTTTCTAGATTTTGCACAGCACAACCATCTACCTAATGAACAACACCATCGACTTTCCCCAAGATGATCTGTTCCTGTTTCTTCCAGCATAATTATTAACATAATTTTTTGAACTGCCTTATTACTAGTATTAGCAGGTGAGTTTCTCGTTTCACAGGAAATTTACTCACTCTCCATAGTCTTGGCCAGCTTCCTCGTTTTACCCAGAAAGTTGCTCAATAATCTTTTTATTTAACATTCTGCAAAGAAGTCAATAAATTTTTTCATCGGGGACCGATATTGGAACGGAAAGACTTTTGTCAACATAGTGTGCCCTGCGGGCCGAATATTATATAATACTGTTCCGCATTGTTCAAGTTACGAATTATCCATGCTGTCGTTCTGATTCTTAAGTCTTTCCATGTGGATATTGAACTGATAACATTTCACAATATAAAAGAAGAGAAGAATCAAGGAAAACAGAGAAAAGGGAGAAAAAGGAGAAAAGGGAAAAGGAACCAGGAAATAAACCAGCACGACATCGACGCGACAGTCACAAACGTCCACGATATGATAATGCACAGAGACATTGGGAAAGCGCGATCCTTTTACCGAGGCAAAACTGCCCCGACAAAGAGGCTCAGACAGCTAAATGAAATTTAGATTACACTTAAGAAAAAAAGCCTGAGAAAATCTCAAGAATAATGACCTAGCATGCTACTCATATCCGTTTCTGATCGGGATCGTTGATTTGTCGGGGTCATTCGCACATAATTACTCATGTCCGTATCGGATACGTGGTGAACTAAAGGCTCGCCGCGAGGAGACTGCAAGGCATCTAGTAAGGAGGGTGGACTGTGTCTCTCCGGGGAGGCGTCTCGACTCCGTGGACTCACAATCAGACTCAAGCGCTCCATGTCAGTCTCTGGCGAGCCGAAGCCCAGGTCATGGTTGCGCGGGGAAACTAAAATCCTCAGGTCACTTTCTGGTGAGGGCGGGTCACCGCCACCGCGAGGCGATGCCAAACCTTCCGACAGCTGGCGATGGATTTCCTCGTAAACACTCGGGT
>WBZZ01001722.1:17500-27500 GCA_019918135.1 Paulinella micropora
TCAAGGCGTTAAACTGTGACGCCAACTCATAACCCTTTGGTGGTAGATGCTGGGGAGGAGGGTCGTTGCGCGCGTAAAAGATCTTAAACTCCGCATACGCTGGTTGATAGCCCAGGACCCAGCAGACACCAGATTGTTATGGGTGGGGTTTCGAGTCAGCTCTAGCAACCGCGCTTGGTGTATGCACTTGCACATTCGGTGACGTCTTGCAAGAGGTTGCTGGGACTGCGGAATAACCTCGGCTTAGTGCAGTCTTGCCCTCAGGAGCTCCATCGGTGGCCCCGATCATCAGGCGAGAGACTGACACGGGGGGGTGGAGGACCTCGAACAAGGGTATTGGAGGCTTATGTCCGTTGAGGATATGCCATTAGCTGCATCAGGACGCCTCAGAAATAGTATTATTATTATTATTATTGCATCGACTTCAATTTTTTAAACCCCCCCCCCCCCCGGTTTTTATGATGATGATAATGATGATTATTATTATTATTATGATTATTATTATTCCTTGCGGGGGTGTCATTAGAGCCTATCGTCAATTCTTCGTACTCCCCTTACGGGTGAGACGATGGAGGCGCATGTGCAGATTTGCATCAGCCATTGACAGAGAAGCACTATTATTATTATTATTATTATTATTATTATTATTATTATTATTATTATTATTATTATTATTATTATTATTATTATTATTATTATTATTATTATTATTATTATTATTATTATTATTATTATTATTAGGGAGTACATAGGCCATCGGTCCTTTCCATGGGCTGATTGGTATAAAGCTCCTAGAGTAATGTTCTATGCCGTCACTTCCTTTATTCCACCGATTGGTGTGGAGACTTTCCTTATGGAATGGAGGACTGGATGCACATGGCCTTTTGGCTCAGCAATTAGCAGGAGATACACTATTATTATTATTATTATTATTATTATTATTATTATTGACACCGTGATAGCCCAGTGGTCAAGTTCTACCATCTGGGCCTTGTCGCCAGTTCGATTCCCGTCGGTGCCACCAGTATTTTCATTGAACATACCGGTCCGTCTGGACCAGTATTTTCATTGAACATACCGGTCCGTCTGGAAGTGTTGGAACTGCCCTTGCGGGGGTGTCATTACAGCCTATCGTCAATTCTTCGTACTCCCCTCACGGGTGAGACAATGGAGGCGCATGTGCAGATTTGCATCAGCCATTGACAGAGAAGCACTATTATTATTATTATTATTATTATTATAAGGGATATTAAAATTAATTAATAAATGTGACAGCTCAACTTGAAGTTTAAATGTGACCGGTTAAGTAATTAATGAATCACAAACTAACTTGAAATTAATTAATAAATGTGACCGGTTAAGTAACCGGATAGTGACAGCTCAACTTGAAGTTTAAATCAGGACTTTTTAATATTGCTGTGCATATTTTGCAGAGTCAATGTCAGCTAGTTTTCTGCAAAGCCAGTCGCCATGCCATGACCTCTGGTCGGTAAACAGTAAAATGGTAAGTCTCGCCCGGGTCCAGGCGCTTGTCAATGCACAAATTTTGCATGTGCAGCTTGAGTCTGCCTTCTTGGAGGTATTCTTTGCCACACCAAGAACAAACGTGCTCACCTTTTCTGAGCCCCACCCCTCCCTCTATCAACCGACGACCAATATACTTTTTGGTAAGCATTTCAGCCCTTCTACTGTTATTGCGAAAAAAGTTCCGTCCATTGTGGTTGTTTTGTAGTTCAAGAGACTGACATGAATACCAGTGAAACCTTCTGTGGCGTTTGAGCAGAAATGCGATATGATTGCACAGCATATGAATGTACGGCGTGATGAAATTGTTGAGGTAAGTGGGAACCCGCATAACATCTTGAAAAACAACGTTGCTTTGGCCGCCTGCGATGTTTTGGGTCCCTGACAGGGTTAACACCTATCTACTGAATGTAGCACTGCCTTGATGTCCACAGTCGCACACATACTAGCTTCACTTAACTTCATCCCATACGCCTCCCTCACCTGTGGTGTGACCTCCGCTCTCCTTTTTGTGACTGCTCTACCTTGCAACCATGGATGTTTGCTCACTCGCAACAAATCTGTTATCTCCTTCTCACTCGTGTTGTGTGTCACCTCATGTAACAACAACTCATCCACTATCGTCTTCAACTCCCTCTGTGAAGGCCTTGTCTGCACAAAGAGCTCAAACGCTTTTCCAAAGTCCTGTCTCCTCTCTTCCTCTACCCCCCTGGCCTGCAAATGCGCATATGCTAGAAAGTTCAGCTCTTGCATTATCCTTTCTTGCTCCCTCTTCGCTCCCTTGTCGTTTTTCTTCTCTCTGTGTTCGGGGGTGGAAAGAGTAAAATAGTCTCTGTGTCCTGCCTTGTGGTGTGTGTATGTCATGCTCCCTGCTCCATCCCTCTGCTATTAATATATGCTGAGTTTCGTCAAAATGCGTATATACGTTCTGTACAATTTCCGGCTCCTCTTCTGCCTCTACCACGCACTCTTCTTCAATTTCTGTCTCTTTCTCTCTCTCTTCTGCCTCCTTTTTCTCTGCGTTTTGCTGAGCTGTTCGTGCCCTCTTCGCTTGTTTTCTTGCTCCTTCTGTCTACGAAAGTGTCTCTTGTTAGTGGCGGAAGTCTTGCAATGCTGAGACGACTTAGGTCTTTTCCCCCAGCCTTTGCTACAGCTTTTATTTTGGGGTTCTCAGGCATGTTGGTACGTTTGCTTACGTTGAAAAAAGAGTCGAGAGCGCGGAAAATGGCTTAAAAATGCCGTGAAAATCTGGTCGGACCGGCCTGAACTTTTTAAAAAAAGTCAAAACTGGGGGAACGATAGGCTTCTACACCAGATCACCAAACAAAAAACCCTTTGGTGGAATGATAGATCGTAACTTGAAGTGGTCCTCAACGTATTGTTTGACATTTTTTGATCAACTTCGCCATAGTGCTTTTAAAAAAAAAATGTTTTTGTTTATATAGCATTAACCTTAAAGCTATGGTTCATATTAACCGTATCACATATTTCATTGATTTTTTCGTTGGGGACACTTTCAACATATGTATTTTTCAGGTGTACAAAAAATATATTAATAACTGTAATATCATAAATGCCTATCTTTTCCCCGTATTCAGAAACTTTAATTACATAGCTAACTACATATGTGACACATGTACAAATTTTTCAATAAAATTCCATTTCTGTGCAACAAATTTTCCTTGCAAAACTTGGGTCTTGTAAGATCGGAAAAAGAAAATTTGGTTTTGTGATCAGAGTTCAGTTTGTATAGGGCTAGAAAGTGTCTAAATATGTTTGTACACTTAACACACATGATTCCTCAAACCCGGTACACTTTAATTTGTGTGTAGAATGAAAACATGAAGTCTCATTTTGGAGGGTATGTTGGAAAAAAATCACTTTCAAAAGCTATAAGAGGAGTTCGCTCCTCGAAATCTTTTGATTGGAAACGACCATATGCATCCTAGTGACAGATATGATATTCCAAGCATAAAATAAAGTTCCACAGTATATTAGCTGCATACAAGGTGTGTCCACGAAACTCATGCTTTCAAAAAGTTGTTGTTGTGTACCTATAACCACAGACAAAATGAATGGCTAAAAAGATCAGGGAAGCTAGCTTAGTGATAGTAGAAACTAAATGGAACGCTTTCTTTTAATTATTAATGAGAAATACGACTCCTAGACTCATTTTCATAAAAAATTTTAACAATCCTCCTGACGATCGGTTTTTGCTTCAACTTATCTAGGTCTAAACATAACTTATTAAGAAAAAAAATTGATACATTTGTTTCTTGTGATAGATTGAACCTCATTCATCTGTAATGCCCCCAACGATAGCTCGTAAAAAGTCGGTAATACAACCAAACACAGTCCTCAAAAGATAAGAATGATGTCTCGTTATATTAGCTCAGTGAAGCCAAAAAGGAAAACGGCAACAATAAAAGGAATAAAATGGCATCAGGTCCAATCCGGACAAATAATACTGAAAAACAAGCTGGTGCACCTGTCACCAGGAAAAGGTACTTTTTACCGGCTATCCGGGGGGTGATGCCTACACATCACTCTTTCAAGTATGAACAGATATTTTGCGCGCAGAGACTGAGCATGTGTCGGAGGTGTCAAGACACCATGTTTTGAAAAAAATCTGGCCAGTATACCACAAAACCCGTACATTTTCCTATGCAATCGTGAAACTTTCCGACAAAAATTCCAGGTGGGGCCGGCTTGAACATGAAATGTTGGAGTGGTTGTCTTTGAGTTTAGTTTTGACCACTTTGGACTTCTCTTTTTGAGAAAACCTTTCAGCCATATTAAAATTCAATAGTTAACATTTGCATTTAGTGAAACAGCAACTTTATTCACATTTGGGGGGGGGGGGGGGGATTCATCTACATATGAAGTTGAGAGTCACGACTCCACGAGATTATGCTCTGCCCTTTTTTTGGTACGTATACAGGTGGTTGAGGTACTCCGGGCGAGGTGCAACCAAAGAAGCATTATATATTGTCGGGCCGAGTCAGTTCACGTCCGGTACCAACACTGTCCGAGCCAAAAGATGGCGGTAAAAAACCAGTGGAGGGAAATGTAACTGGTGGTCCGAGTCAGACTCATGATGGTTTTATCAGACTGAGCACTTTAACGACCGGCCAAAATCATCACCGTTGACTTTTTCACTCTTTTTGACCGGTCCGTTAGATTCTCCTCTGCACGACGTTTCGATTTCACTAACTAGTTTTCCGGCGATTTCGTTCAGAAATGACTACAAACGATCAATTTAAAGATTCAGCTATGAATTGCCTTTTGAAAGTTCCAGGCCCCATATCACTGCCTTTTTGTCCTTTTTACCGTGACACAGTCATAGCGGTAAATTTGTTGACAAGGACTGAACCGGTGAAAAATGAGCCCAGAGTCATAACCGATGGAGCTTTTTACCCAGATGCAAATCCTGGACACGTGAACTACAAGTTGGACTTGAAGCCATCCTTCAAGTGCTTTACAAGCGGTTTCAAGTCACGTAAGCTTACCAAACTCACAATCTACGTTCAGTCGTGACCGTACTTTGCAATCCAAGTCTGCAAACAAGTAGAAATCTACGTAAATAAACAAAGTGACCGCTCTGCTATTTACTGGTATTTCACCTGCTCTCTGGAGTCAGGACTTAAGTGATGCAGCCATAGAGATCTTTAATAAGAGTTCGTTGTGTAATTACCCCTTGGGGTTGTATCCAAACTCACAGTTCGAATTTCCTTTCAAGTGGAAACTGCACACACAGAGTTATATGTGCTCTGTCGACAGATCGATTTGAAAGCACCTCCTACAGGGAAGGTACTACTCAACGAAAGTAGGAGATCAGAAGTCATCAAAAACACATATGTGAGACAGATCGTTCACCTGTCTTTGCATTTTTGTGTCGTCTCTCTGCTTTTCTTCACTCTATGCAGTCAACCAACACAGTATGTGTCTGGTTTTGTTTGTGTTAGGGTCACCCTCTTATCACCTAGCGAGATCACCCTCTCTGCTGCTCACAACGCTCTACTGGTGTACCGGCACTGCCTGGCTTACTCCTGGTAACCTACTATGTTCTCCAATTCACGCCACGACGATCCCCTGTCGCGCCTCCGTGAGCACAAGAGGAAATGTCTGGATCCGTGCACCATCATGGGCGTCCACCATGATCTCCTGCCCTCCGAGAAGAAATTTCTGAAGGAAGTTGAAGAAGGGAAGTCAACTCCTCTTACTGCGGACCTCTTCTGGACGGTTTTCTTTCAGGGCTTTGTACATCTCGTTGTAAGCCGTCGTGCAGGCAGTTACAAAAGCCTCAAGGGCAAACTCATGGCCAGCTTGGTTTCTACCTTCGAACTTTCTCTCTACATTCTTGATATCAGTGCCAGTGGGGACACTACAGACAGACAGCTATGCTGCAGTTGTGCGTTTATTCGTCCACTGTATGTTTGTGAGGTCGTGAAATTTTGCAAAGAGCACAGCGGCGTAGAGTGCCGCAGAGATGTCGTACATGTCGCACGGGTTAAGGGTGTCGCAATATTTAATCTCTAGCAGTAGCACTCTTTCTTGCTCAGTCCTCACTTTGACAAAGAGAGGCTTGGCATACTCCTGAATTTTGATCAGGAGGTTATTTTGACCCTGTCCTGGTCTATTCCTCTTCTCAAAGGGAATATAAAGATGTCTTTTATAATAAGTTAGGTAGACTGTTAAGAAGCAATCTTCATCATCATATACCGCAAACTCCTTCCATGCGGCTGGGATACTCTTGCTAATATCCTTAATCTCCTCTTTGTGATCCTCTGGCAGTGGAGAGCATCCAGTCTGACTTGCACTCGCTCCTTGTGCATCACCCCCCCCCCCCCCCCCCCGTCGACAGCCCTTCTTCTTCTGTGTACTCGTCTCTCTCCTCCTCTTCTCTTCCTCTTCTCTCTTCTGAGTACTCCTCCCTCTCCTCTTCTCCCTCATCAAGATCATAATTGGATGTTACATCTAGATCACCCTGCTCAGTCTTGTCCTCTATTTTATGCTATGAGAGTCTTGTCTGCTTTTTTTTTTTTTTTTCTTTTTTTTTTCTTTTCTTTTCTTTCTATTCAATCTTCTTCTCCTCCTTCCTTTTCTCTGTTGTAACAGTTATGGGGCGTCAGATCCTACACAAGGATAGCGATAGAGTGGCCAAAAGAGTTGTTTTGTAAAAGTCAGTCTGTCGTCGGACAGTGCTTGAATACTTGTTTCGCTCTTGTGTGAGAGATATGTAATTTCTTCTGGTTTCTGTAGAGAAAATGCACAGAAAATGATTCAGAACAAAAAGTAGAAGTGCTGTGCTAGTTTCTCCTCTGTGTCTTTGTTTGTTGCTTGTTTCGCACTGGTCCTGCTTGGCTTTATGGAAGCGGCAAGAGGAACTCGAGTAGATGTGCCCGGGTGTCTTGTAAAAGAACACACAAAAGCCAAATGTGCGCAAGGGCTAAAGGTTATGCCAGCTTGTGACAAATCTATTGCTTGTTTGCAAGTTTTTTGTTTGAGGATGTGTTTGAGTGCTTGTTTTCGTCTGATGTCTTTACGACAGGTCAGCGAAAATAAATTTGTGCTCGTCTGATGTCTTTGCAACAGATCAGAAAAGAAATCAGCCTTTAGCTGTGGACTCCAAATATACTATCTCCAACGATAGCTCAATGGAAGAGTAAGTCGGTAATATAACCAAACACAATCCTCAAAGAGAATGATGTCTCGTTATATTTAATTGAGCTCAGTGACGCAAAGACAAAAAGACGCCCAAAGACCAGGATGAAATTGGCATTTCAGACATGTCCGGCCAGACAAAATCTATAAATAAGTTTTTACCTGATAATTCGGGTGGTGATGTCCACACAATTAATAGCAATCCATCTTTGTGGACCGAGCGGGTAGTATCTGCCCCCACCGTGCAAAGTGGGTCCAGTTATTAAAATTGTTCCGTTCGTCAATATCTACCATTCCGGCGTTCAATTGTCCGTTTCCGTTCAAGTTGGACGAGGTACAATGATAATAATTAAAGTCATTCTTCGGTACTCCGTACGTGGTACGCTACCGTTGAATAAACGATAATAATACTCCTCAATACCATCAACGGGGGCCGGTATAGTTTTTAGACCGGAATATATCAGTATCGTTAGGCCGGACCACTGGAATTGGCTGGTCACAGTGTTTGCCTTGGTTGTTTTTGGTTCCGCTAGTCTCACACATCAAGTTTTCCCACCATGAGGCTTTGATCCTTATTTATGATAGTATAAGAGCAGAGGATTGGGTTACTATCGGAGTGCATTGAATTGGTTGTCACGATTAAAGGATAAGAAGATGATCAATAGATATATTCTTTTCGACCTGAGAACCGGAAAAAAAGCTAAAGTGAAATGAAGCCTGCAAGTAGGCGGACATAAGCAAAAAAAACAAGGGCAAACTACAGCCTAGTATTGCGAATAATTCAACTGAAGAACGCTGACAGTTAGCACAAGGAAACATGTAAGAAGGCGAACATAAAACTGATACTTGCCACTCATAGAGCTGAGTGGGAAGACGAAGAGATAAATTGGAAGCACAGTTAATTATTAAAACAGCGGTTGCGTAAAAATAAGTAAAGGTCAATGCCAGAACTAATTTAATGGCCGAAAGTGGCTATGGTACTAGCAGGACTTTCAATTCAGGCCCGGAATCAACTTGATTAAATTTGCCTTTGGAAAGATAGCGGCGTTAGGTGTACTGACCAGAAAATGAGGACGGAATCTTATTCGCATGATAAGAGAAAAAGCCAAGGAAAGCGATGGAGTGGGCGGAGCAACCTGAAACAAAAGTCTGAAGGACGGCCACGTGACCCTGCCCGACTAGCAACGTGACCGGCGTCTCTGCTCAGGCATCCAGGCATAACCGTTCAGGGTGCGGCCGCCGAATCCTTGGGTGACTAAGCAGGAAGGTTCGGCCGGGGCGCGGACCACATACATACTTGGCTGATTTTTGCGTGAGGCGGCATTCTCCACGTCAGAAAAAATTTTCTGCAAGGCCTCTCTCTTCTCTCACTGGAGCAAGGCAGGCTACATGGTTAGGCTTGAGGAGGGTTCTGTTGGCCGGCCTGCACTTGCAGTCTATACTATTAGACTCCCGCGCTCTTACACAGTATTTGCTTACACAGTACTGCGCGATGATGCCTAGCCACGCACGGACCACAGACAGACACGGTGCTGCGTGCGCGGTGTGTACATGTAAATCAAGCGTTTACCTTCGTTGGACAAACAGCTGACGTAGCGTGGTTCACGACTATAGATAGATAGATAGATAGATAGATAGATAGATAGATAGATAGATAGATAGATGAGATGTCGCAAAGGAATGTAGTCCTTGCAAAGGAACGCAGTTTCACATCAAACAATAATTTGTGTACTGTGCATGTGTCCGGGATGGGAATCACGGGTAGACTGTGTTCTGGAAAAAGAAGAGGAGGAAGGACGTTGAAGAAAAAGGCAATCTAGGAATGGAGAGTGGGAGGATAAGGAAGAAGAGAAAGAAAAGGAAGCCGTTAGTCCAAGTGTTTTGAGCACCGTAAGCTTGCGCAAGCTACAATGATGACATTGTGTAAAGGCCTAAACCCCCGAAGGGACCTAGCCCGGGCTATGCAACACTGGACGGCTATGACGGAATGCAGGATGAGAGATAAGGGGAGGATGAGAGGGAGGGCGAATTGGAGTTCTTCTTCAATGTCTTTCCATACGCTTGGTGTTGATGGCAAAATCAGGTGCTTTCTGCTTTCGATTGGTTCTTTCGGGGCACTTATTGGACGAAATGAGAGTATGTCTCGGCGTCAACACTGTGGGTGGAATCCGGGTTGACAATGCCGGGTTGTGACTTATAGTCCGGATGGACGTGCACTTTTGGAGTCTTCTTTTCGAGGAGGCTCGAAGGATCTTCGTAAGGGTGGACATGAGCAAAATCTTCTCCAAGGGGTTTGAAGAAAAAGGCAAAATGGAGAGTGGGGTCTTGAGGAGGACAAGGAAGAAGAGAAAGAAAAGGAAGCCGTTCAAGCCGTTAGTCCAAGTGTTTTGAGCACCGTAAGCTTGCGCAAGCTACAATGATGACATTGTATGAGGCCTAAACCCCCGCAGGGACCTAGCCCGGGCTATGCAACACTGGACGGCTATGATGGAATGCAGTCACCAATACGGACTAGAGGAAGATTAGTCCAATTTTTGACTGCACAGGAGCGATAAATCGCAAAAGAGCAACGAGCTACGCAGGAGGATAGCTTGAAGCAAAGGGATTTGGATTGGGGATGGGAAAAACCCAAGGCGCGGAAACATCGATGAACAGAGAACGATACCATGCCGCGAGCCCCGCATTCGATTGGTCGAAGGTGGCAGGTCCATCCGTTGTCCTCGATTTGAGATTTGAGCTCGTTGTATCGGTTGGTCTTGTATGCTCGTGCGTCAAGGATGTTTTCCTCGACCGGGCACGTTAGCTCGATCAG
>WBZZ01001722.1:32500-45000 GCA_019918135.1 Paulinella micropora
AATAATAATAATAATAATAATAATAATAATAATAATAATAATAATAATAATAATAATAATAATAATAATAATAATAATAATAATAATAATAATAATAATAATAATAATAATAATAATAATAATAATAATAATAAATAATAATAATAATAATAATAATAATAATAATAACTAGGGGCTGCGCCAGCACCTGAAAGGTTGGTTTTCGGTGCGCTTCGCCCCCCCCCCCCCCCCCTCATCTATATATCCACCCGTTCACACATATTGCTGCGGATCCAAGTCAAATCAGCCCATGCTTGCTTTTGAAATGATCGTGACACGGTGCTTCTTCTGCGGGCAGAACAACCGAAAGGACTAATCTAATCATCTCTCATGTTTGCCTGTTTGTCAATGCGTGCAGCTGTCTCAAGTTGTGCGATGCTGTGCCGGGTGTGACGGCGTGCGAGACTATATGGGACCAGTTTAACCGTGGGTGCTACGCCCATATCAACCCTGCAGTGGCCAAATCGAACGGAGTTGTCCGGCACAATTGCTGGCTCGTTAAGGACAGCTTATCTCCAGGCATGTGTACGTGTATGCATGCATGTTATACGTTCGTTTGTGTGTATTTTTGTTTGCACACACATGTACAGTTATATATCAATGTGCACACGCACAGAATATGTACATGTGCGCAAAACATAAACCCCCCACCCCCCATCTATCTTTCTTCTTTCTTTCTTTCTTTCTTTCTTTCTCCCTTCCTTCCTTCCTTCAATCCAAATTTCCATTCCATGCTATGCTTTCCAGATCCTCGAGTCACGTTTGGGGGCAGGCTGCCGGGCGCCTGTGTGAACTCCGCGGTACATACATACATACATACATACATACATGGATGCATACATGCATACGTATATAAATACATATATACATACATACATACATACATACATACATACATGCATACATACATACATACATACATACTATTAGGGCATAGACATGAATGCAGAAGTGCTACAGCTGGCAGCAGGCGATTACCAGACCAGCGCCCAGCAGAACGAGTGCGCGACTTACTTTTCTATCTATCTATCTATCTATCTATCTATCTATCTATCTATCTATCTATCTATCTATCTATCTCTATCTATCTATCTATCTATCTATCTATCTATCTATCCATCTATCTATCCATCTATCTATCTATCTATCTATCTATCTATCTATTTATCTGTCTATCTGTCTATCTGTCTATCTATCTATCTATCTATCTATCTATCTATCTATCTGTCTATCTATCTGTCTATCTATCTGTCTGTCTATCTGTCTGTCTATCTGTCTATCTATCTATCTATCTATCTATCTATCTATCTATCTATCTATCTATTGGGCTCAGTCGCCAACTCCAGTCCGCTGCCCAGCTATCAACTGGTGGTGGGTTGGACAGGATGACTGTGTCCTCGGATATGCAATGTTGATAGACCAAACATATGTATCTACCTATCTGTCCATATTTTCATCCATCCATCCACCTGTCCATTCATCAATCTCCATATCTATCTATCTATCTTCTATCTATCTATCTATCTATCTATCTATCCCGGAGATCGTCCCTCCCCTCGATGTAAGAAAAATTGGTCGAGGGGGCGGGACGTTGGCGATGAAGACCAACCCTCCTAGAGCAAACTGCACCACATGCCAGTTGGCTACCTCGCAATGCTGCACCATGGGTAGCTTTGGCGTTGGGTGTTTCCTTTGAGCTCGCCCATAAAATGTATTTACCCTGCCATTCATGCTTGGTAAGTAAATCCCTCCGCTGGCCATTGGCTGTGAGGGAGCCAGGAAGGCGAAGGCAGGCCTGAGCCGAGGATGCCTCCTGGTAGGACGCCTATGGCCTTTGGCTACGCGATGCTCCTTGATAAACTCTAAACTCTATCTATCTATCTATCTATCTATCTATCTATATCTATCTATCTATATCTATCTATCTATCTATCTATCTATCTATCTATCTATCTATCTATCTATCTATCCACCCGTTCACATTTATTGCTGCATATCCAAGTCAATCATCTATCTGTTTTTGCTTTTGAAACGATCGTGACACTGCGCTTCTTACGCGGGCAGAACAAGTGAAAGAATATATCATGTTTGCTTGTCTGTCGGTCCGTGCAGGTGCCTCAAGTTGTGCGCTGCAGTGCGGCTTGTGACGGCATGCGAGGCAATATGGGGACAGAGCAACAGTGGCTGCTACGCCTATACTAGCACTGAAGTGGTGGGGTCGAACATGCAAGAAGGGCATAACTGCTGGCTTGTGATGGCCAGCTCGACTCCATCTTCATCTATTTCTCCATCTCCATTTCCCCCTACTTCTCCATCTGATTCTTCCTCTAGTTCTACTTCTCCACCTCCATCTGATTCTAGTTCTCAATCTCCATCTCTTTCCTCTACTTCTCCACCTCCATCTTCCTTTAGTTCTCCATCTCCATCTCCTTCCTCTACTCTTCCATCATCTTCCTCTAGTTCTCCATCTCCGTCTGCTTCCTCTAGTTCTTCGCCTCTATCTTCCTCTCCATTTTCCCCTACTTCTCCATCTGATTCTTCCTCTAGTTCTACTTCTCCACCTCCATCTGATTGTAGTTCTCAATCTCCATCTCTTTCCTCTACTTCTCCACCTCCATCTTCCTCTAGTTCTCCATCTCCATCTCCTTCCTCTACTCTTCCATCATCTTCCTCTAGTTCTCCATCTGCTTCCTCTAGTTCTTCGCCTCTATCTTCCTCTAGTGCTCCATCTCCTTCCTCTACTCTTCCACCTCCATCTTCCTCTAGTTCTTCATCTCCATCTCTTTCCTCTAATTCTCCACCTCCATCTTCCTCTAGTTCTCTATCTCCATCTCCTTCCTCTACTTCTCCACCTCCATCTTCCTCTAGTGCTCCATTTCCATCTCCTTCCTCTAGTTCTCCACCTCCATCTTCCTCTAGTTCTCCATCTCCATCTCCGTCCGCCGATTATACCTGCTCGCCTGCTTGTGGTCCAAACCAGAGCTGCGCCCTGGGCGTTTGTGTCGGGAAAGGGTCTCTATCCGTCACGCTTACCTGGACCAATCCTGCAGACATGGACCTTTGGGTGATCCCGCCCTGCGGGGCTACAATATATTGGGGCAATAAGCGAGCCTGTGGCGGGTACTTAGACAATGACGACCAAATCGGCATCGGACCAGAAAATGTGTACTTCGATATGACACTGTATGTGTGCAAGCTTTTAATTTGCGTGCGCTCAACAACACGTGGTTCTTGGAAGTGAATTCTGCGGGGCTCCCCACGCGGTTTTATAACGGGAGCAATAACTGTATGCCAATCCAGGTAATCATCCCAGGTTCGGCAAACATTTGAATGAGTTACGTGTGTGTTTAGATGACAACATTTGAATTTTTGCAACATGGTTTTGTATATATATCAAATATCGTATGCGTATACGTAGAGGTCATTATTACCTCGCTCTTCGCGACTACCCACTCCCTCATCGCGACTACCACCACTCATACAGCCACTGTCTCTTCTACCAAAAGAATTGATTTTTTACCCACGTTGGTATCAAGCAGACAGCCATGGTTGAAGCCTACATCGCCTCTTTCTCCCCCTATCCCTGCTTTTCCTTCTTCTTTTCCCCCAGCTCCTCCAACCACCACTGTCCCTTTGACAACCATCGTGGCTGACTCAACGATGACAACCACCGCTGTCCCTTTGACAACCATCGTGGTTGACACAACCACAACAGAGGCTACCACCCCGTCCATCCCAGCTAACACAATCACAACTACTGTCCCTGCTTCTGCCACCACAAGCGCTTCAACTACCACGGCTTCAACCACCGCTGTCCCTACCACTACCGCTACTTTAGTCACCCCTCTGCCAACTAGTACTGCTCCTTCCCTCACCACGCCTGGTTCAACCAACCACTCTGCCAACAAGTACTGCTCATTCCCTCACCACGGCTGCTTCAACCACCACTCTGCCCACGAGTACTGCTCCCTCCCTCACCAAAGTGGCTTCAACCACTACCCAAACTAGTACTGTTCCTTCCCTCACCACATTGGCTTTAGCCAAGTTGGGAGGAGAAGGTTGGTGTCTGACATGTTGGCCGAGAGCACCCCTCTCACTCCTACCTTCACGCTCTTCTCAACTGCGACTGCCGCTTCGACGACCACCGCGCCTCGTCTAAGTAAGTATTACTGACGATATTTGAACGGCAAATCGCCCAACTTTGATCTCGTCCTTCTCCAACCATAACAATCCTAAAAGAGTTCTTAAGCCGTCATTCAAAACCTCATGACAAGGGCTTTCGATTGATGTTCTTAGCATTTTTGTAGACAAATATTCACTAAGAAAGACGAATTCAAAGTTGGGGGATTTTACCAGTTGAATTTTGTTAGCAGTGTGTAGATAGCTTGGTAGGTAGGCAGGTTGGTTGCTTCTTCTTTCTTCTCTTGTCTTGTCTTGTCTTGTCTTGTCTTGCCTCCTCTTCTCTTGTCTTGTCTTGCGAGCTGGCAAGCTAGCCCAGAAAGGAACGAACTGACTACGATAGCATGTTTTCTTTCTGTTCTTTCTTTCTTCCTCTCTTTCTTTTCTTTCTTTCTTCCTTTCTTTCTTTCTTTCTTTCTTTTCTTTCTTTTCTTTCTTTTCTTTCTTTTCTTTCTTTTCTTTCTTTTCTTTCTTTTCTTTCTTTTCTTTCTTGTCTCTTTTAGTGTGTGAGTTTGCCCTCGTGTTGAGATAAAACATCGCGGAAAAATGTCTTATAATCTAACTTACCATATTTAAGAATGGAGCGTTGCTCTGGTGGTATGTGTGCGTATCTACTCTCGTGCCATTTCTTCATATCCTCCTGCATTATGGTGCGGTCTTCCACTTCCATATACAAGAAATTAAACGGGTCTTTTGATACTTTCAAATGTGCCGTTATTATTTCATAGCAACTATACCCGCTCTCGGGCGGATTCCGCTTTGCTTTAATTGGTGTTTTCTTCTCATTTGGCGCTTCTAAAACTGGCATTTCTTTTTTCGCCAATTCTTCTCCTACGTTAGCCTTGATTTCAGTAATACCAGTTTCCTTCATATCACTTTCTTTAAAGGGTGTAAATTCTTCTATCTCATCAAAAACAACCTTCTTCAATGTATCAACGGAGGGTAATACAACTTCAATATTATCATCCTGCGGGGGTTGTTCGGGTCGGTATTTTTCGTGAAATGCGACAATTTCAGGTTTGAGCGATTTGCTTGTTGGCAGTTTTATGTCGCTACTTAAATGAGTCCATTTTTCTATCGCGTCTAAATAGTTTTGCTCAGTAGATAACATACTATATTAACTACGAGAAAAAAAAATTAGTCATGTATTTATTTATTTATGACCAATATTGAAACTCATCGTTGCCTTCTTCATCTACCCCAGAGCCAAAATCAAAATCGAATGTGTTATCTTTTATGTAATCGCGTATATTATTTCTAATTGAATGTATATTGATAGAAAACCTATATTTTCTATTATTCTTACCTCCCGATTGTTTTGGCTTATCAATGCCCGCGTGTTTAAGTTGAGTGTAGAAAGCACCTTTATGAAAGGTAGTTCCACTTTCTGAGCACCAAGTTTTGTATTTATTGCATAGATACTGCGAATCTATCTTTATTTCTTTGTTTTCAACTTCGTCAAATTGCGCCTGAATATATTCAATTATGAATTTAATTTCCTTGGGCAGATTGTGCATCTTTTGTTCGGTCTTGTAGATTGTCTTGTAAGCCGTCATAACATTAATTTCTTCATATTTCCTCGTCGCGAAGTATTCAAAGGCACACCTCATAAAATCATCATTGCTTATTTCATCAAATATGGGCTTAAAATAATCCTTCTTTTCTTTCTTTCTTTCCTTTCATTTCTTTCATTTCTTTCCTTTCTTTCCTTTCTTTTCTTTCTTTTCTTTCTTTTCTTTCTTTTCTTTCTTTCTTTTTTTTTCTTTTCTTTCTTTTGTTTCTTTCGTTTCTTTCCTTTTCTTTCCTTTTCTTTCTTTTCTTTCTTTTCTTTCTTTTCTTTCTTTCCTTTCTTTCCTTTCTTTCAGCTGGGAAGCGAGGTCGGAAAATAAGTGCCTCAAATGGCCAGAAAATGACTGCCTCCGATGGCCAGAAAGCATATCAAGACCACACCCAGCTCGTCTCCCCAGACGGCGATATGGAAAATGCAATGTCATATGCGTTTTACCGACCTCATTCAAGAGCCCCTGCAAGGTCAAACTTGATCGTCATGATCAATTTGTCTTTAATAATTCACTAGGTCTTACTAAGTCCTCTTCACTAAGTATGACTTTGAAGCCTTTACGGCCTCGAACTTTATAGACTGCTCTACTACTAAATTGTTTATCTCCTTTGAGAAAATAGTTCGTTCAAGTTCTTTTCTCACTCTTGTTCCCTTTGGAAATTCATTGATAAAGGATTTCTGTATATTTCCTGTGTGTTTTTTTCAGTCCCTTCATAGACATTAATTGGCACGGCTTTAATTGTGTTGTGATATGTTTTATTATAAGCATCAACAACCTCATGAATAATAGGCACCCACTCAAAATTTTCATTAACTTCCCATATCAAATTTAATTCGTTTCTAATCGTTCTAATGAGTCTATCTATTATCCCCATAGTTCTGTGGTCGCCTACTTGAACAGGTCTGTGTTCAATATTGTTCTGTCTAAAATATTCAGCCACTTATCCCTTAAACTCACCGCCGTTATCTGATGTAATTCTTTCTGGAACTTCTTTTGTAAATATTTTTTGAGACCTTCCAAAACATAGCCTGTTGTTTTGTTTTTAATCGGTTCAATCCAGCCACGACGGCTATAGACATCAATGGCTACTAGTCCAAAATTATAATTAGCATTTCCTTTCTTAATTGCCACCTTTGACATATCCATTAAGTCAATAAAAACTTGGCTCAGTGGTTTGGCTTCAGGTGCTGTTATCGTATTCCATATCTTACTTGGCTTAGATTGATTATGTATTTCAAGTGCCTCCTCTAATTTATCCTTTTGTTCATTTTCTTTCTGCTCTGTCTGCTCAGGATTTTCTTCTTGCTGATTTGTGTGCTTATTATCCATTGTATATTATAAATTAGATTTTTTATGACTAAAACTTTAAAAACACTCTATCTATTTCATTATTTTTTCTTTTTTGTTTGGCTTCTCTGATTGATTATAAACATTAACAGATATGTTTGACTTCTTACCACTTCCTTTTTTAGCTTTAGGCTTTGGCTCTTCTTCTCGCGCTTTCTTCACTTTCGCTTTCGCTCTCATTAGGTTCAGGCTCAGGCACAGGCTTTTTACTTGCTTTCTTCTTTGCTTCCGCTCTCTTTCTTCTTATTTTCATTTTAGCCATCTTTTCTGCGATAATGTCGGTAAAATCACATTCTTCATCGCTCTCACTGCTTTCTTCTGGTGTATCATCTTGGTCTTTTCCATTAATGATATCATTAGCAACACCCATTTCGGCAATGCGGTTTATCTTTTCCTCCATCTCTTCATCATCGCCTACATAAGCCTTTCTACACTTTGCTAATTTCTCTTTTGCTATTTCAATCTTTTGTTGCTTCTTATTTTTTATTCCATCAACTGCTTTCCCCAGTTCTTACGACTTGCTTCGGGAGACAGCATTTTAGAATTGTTGTTGTTTTGGACTACTTCCAAAACAACAATTCGCTTCTATCTGTCTTCGACAGATTTCTCGCTAATCTCAAATATATTTGAGATATCTAATAATATTCTATAATAAGATTATTATATTTTAGTATTTCTTAATAATTAATTAATATAATGTCGCAATATAAATCCTTACTTGGCCTTAATGAGTTGGCCTTGATAGTCTTAATATACTTAATTTAGATTTAACCAATACCAACATAGTAGGTTAAACACAGATAGAGTGCCAGAAGATGCCGATCCAATAAATCTTTACTATACTGACGGCCGATTTGATACACGACTGGCTTTAAAATCAACATCTGACCTAAAAGAAGGTCTTAATTATTATTGGACTGATAACCGCTTTGATGGTCGGCTCGCTTTAAAATCAACAGACCTAAAAGAAGGACTTAATGATTATTGGACTGATAACCGCTTTGACACACGTCTTGCTTTAAAATCAACATCAGACATCAAAGAAGGAAAAAATTTATATTACACAGAACAACGAGTAAGGGATGATGATGAGGTCAAAGCCTCAACTCAACAACGCTCTAAAACTAAACATTCGACAATCTTGGGGGTATCCCTTTTTCCGAAATTTTCCATGAAGTATATGGACTTTTTTTGAAAACGTGTGGAAATGAAAGGAAATCAATTCACTGATTGCAGAACATATAAAAATAATATTAAAACATGTTTTTATTAATTGTAATACACTTTAACTTCATCTTCAGAGGTGGGCAGGAACCGGTCCGTCACGGTAATCTTTCTCCTTTTTCATAGTCCCGGCTACTATGAATCTATGATGATAACAATGCCCAACATGCAGAATTTGCTTTTAATTTTGTTTATATTTATTTACATTAAGCATTTTACTTTATTATGATAATAAACATTGCTTTTACCTACAATAAATTCCCCCGGGGGGGGGGAGGGGGGGAGGGGGGAACGGGGGAGGAAGAGAAGTGCGATGTCGCCACGCAAAATACATAGATTCTACAACAAAATTTCTTTAATTACTAAAAAAAATAATAAATCTAACTCCGTAATATCATACTAACTAAATTAGAAGTTTGTTTAACTCTTGCACGCGACAAACGTTCTTAATCCCGCTTTCGACCATAACAAACCTGTCAGTGCAAAAAATTACGATTAATACTACACTACTACAAAGAAAAAAAAACACAAAACAAATTCAAACATCTTTCAGATGAAGGAGAAAAGTGAAAGCTATGCAAACTACCTGGTGCGTGCATTTGAAGTTAGCGCCGAGTCAGCGCAAGCGATGCTAAAACAAACTCCCATGCGTTAGGTGAGCTGGGAGCGGTGAGACCGGTGCCGCGTTGGGGGGTGGAAGGTGAGTTACCAGCAGACAGAGCGCCAGCTGCCATCCGCGCGATGAGATCCTCCAGCAAGCTTTCTCTCTCGCTCTTACTATTTTTGTTGTTGTTGTTGCTGTTGTTGTTGCTGTTGTTGTTGCTGTTGTTGTTGTTGTTGTTATCATTATCATCATAGTTTTTCTTGTTCTTGTTATTCTTCTTCTTCTTCTTCACTCTCTCGTTCTCTTCTTCTGAGCTTTCCTCCTCCTCCTCCTCCTTCTCCTTCTTCGAATTCTTCCTCTTTCTTCTCTCCTCTTCCCGTTGTCGCTTCTCTTGCGCCTCTTTTTCCTTCCGATCTTGCGCTTCTTTTTTCTTCCTTTCCTCCTCTCTCAACTTTCTTTCTTCTGCTAGCATTTCCTTAATGGATGCGGCTTGTTCTGACATTGCCTTGTTCACAAGATCCTGAACGACTTCTTTCGACACGCCGGCGGACGAACTACCCTGAATACAATACCGGTCGCCGTTGTTTTGAAAGAAGTCGCTCATTTCTTGCGAACAAGGCAGTGGCAGAACAAACCAACAGCAACGACAACAACAACAACAAAGAATAATAATAATAATAATAATAATAATGTATCTCCTGCCAATTGCTGAGCCAAAAGGCCATGTGCATCCAGTCCTCCATTCCATAAGGAAAGTCTCCACACCAATCGGTGGAATAAAGGAAGTGACGGCATAGAACATTACTCTAGGAGCTTTATACCAATCAGCCCATGGAAAGGGACCGATGGCCTATGTACTCCCTAAATAATAATAATAATAATAATAATAATAATAATAATAATAATAGTGTATCTCCTGCCAATTGCTGAGCCAAAAGGCCATGTGCATCCAGTCCTCCATTCCATAAGGAAAGTCTCCACACCAATCGGTGGAATAAAGGAAGTGACGGCATAAAACATTACTCTAGGAGCTTTATACCAATCAGCCCATGGAAAAATAATAATAATAATAATAATAATAATAATAATAATAATAATAATAATAATAATAATAATAATAATAATAATAATAGTGTATCTCCTGCCAATTGCTGAGCCAAAAGGCCATGTGCATCCAGTCCTCCATTCCATAAGGAAAGTCTCCACACCAATCGGTGGAATAAAGGAAGTGACGGCATAGAACATTACTCTAGGAGCTTTATACCAATCAGCCCATGGAAAGGACCGATGGCCTATGTACTCCCTAATAATAATAATAATAATAATAATAATAATAATAATAATAATAATAATAATAATAATAATAATAATAAAGTTTGAAAAAAAAATGTCAGCGCTTCCCGTTAGAGAGATTATACTCGGAAAAAAAAAGACAGGGAAAGGCTCACTGATAGAATGCCACACACACTAGCTAGCCATACTAAAGCTAGTATCTATGCTCCCCTCTCTAAACTATATGCTGCGGCGCCCAAAGAGACCTTTTGCCCCCCCCCCCCCCCCGGGCCCCCCCCCCTCACAAAAAAAAAGAAAAAGAAGAAGAAGGAGTAGGAAAGATTATACCTTCAACGACATGTCCACTTCATCAGCGTCGACCGCGGGCTTTTTGGACTTCGGCTTGCCTAGTCACGTCAGAAATTAGAAACACTGAAAAAAAAGCACAAAAAAAAAGATGAAATTTGCTAGTACCTGGCTTTTTCTTGCTGGACCCCTTAGGCATACGAGGCTCAGGGGTCTCTTCTTCTTCAGGGACGTCTGGAACGTCTGGAACATCGTCGACGTCGATGGATTCTGCACAAAGAACCAAACAATATTACATACATCCTTCATTTTTCATTACATACAATGTTGCTACCGAATCTCAGTTTTTTTGGCCTGCCCGAAGAGCGAGGCTCAGTCGGGCCCTTTTTTTGATTCTTCTTCTAACGTTTCAGGCGAGCATGCAGTAAATATGCAAAATAAAGAAAAGGGAGATGCCAAAAAAAACAAAAACAAAAACAAAAACAAAAAAAAAACAAAAAAAAAACAAAAAAAAAAAAGATGGAGCTGGTGGAGAAGAAGAATAATAACATGTATTTGAAGAAGAAAAAGAAAAATGGAAGAAGAAGAGGAAGAAGAAGAAGAAGAAGAAGAAGAAGAAGAAGAAGAAGAAGAAGAAGAAGAAATGACCTTGTTTGCTTCGTACAGAGGCAAAAGCTCCCGCTTCCGCCAGTTGCAAATCATAGGCGGGTTCGTGGGGTTACCGACGTAGAGGAGCCACGCGGGCTTCACCTGCTTCTCGAAGTCCATCGGCGACGGATCAAGCATGCAAGAGTGTTTAAGGTTAAAACAAAAAAAAACCCATGAGCTGATATTGGATTTCGTTAGCCTTGCCATCGCCGTCAGTGTCGACCTCGCGCGCAGCAAAAATGAAGCGCTTCGATCCTGCAACATCCAAGTATAAAAAATATGTGCAGCTTGTGAATTTTGAAAAACATACAGTACCTCGATTGATTTGCGCAGGAGTCTTCTTGCGCCAACCAATGGGAAAGACAATGAAGAGCCTGCAAATAAAAAATAAACAATCAGTTTATAAAAATCTTTCATACTTATAGGGAAAAAGACCCGGGAGCACAAGGTGAAGTTTCACCCTCACATGTCTCCACTTGCGTGGACGCCTTCAGTTCGAAATTGTTGTACTTTGTAAGTGCAACGTCGAGCGCGAGCGCCCCCTCCCGATTATTGTTGTCCTCGGATGTGAACTTAAAGAGCAAGCTAATTAAAGCAGCAGCAAAAGAGGAAGAATAATAATAATAATAAAAAGAGAGTTTAAATTTAAAAAAAATGGCAGCGCTTCCCGTTAGAAGAAATATACTCGAAAAAAAAAACAGGGAAAGGCTCACTGATAGAAGGCCACACACACTAGCTAATTATACTAAAGCTAAGTATCTATACTCCCCTCTCTAAACTATGCTATCGAATAATAATAATAACAATATTATAATAATAATAATAATAGTGTATCTCCTGCCAATTGCTGAGCCAAAAGGCCATGTGCATCCAGTCCTCCATTCCATAAGGAAAGTCTCCACACCAATCGGTGGAATAAAGGAAGTGACGGCATAGAACATTACTCTAGGAGCTTTATACCAATCAGCCCATGGAAAGGACCGATGGCCTATGTACTCCCTAAGTAATAATAATAATAATAATAATAATAATAATAATAATAATAATAATAATAATAATAATAATAATAATAATAATAATAATAATAATAATAATAATAATAATGATAATAATAGTGCTTCTCTGTCAATGGCTGATGCATTTCTGCACATGCGCCTCCATCGTCTCACCCGTGAGGGGAGTACGAAGAATTGACGATAAGCTCTAATGACACCCCCGCAAGGGCAGTTCCAACACTTCCAGACGGGCCGGTATGTTCAATGAAAATACTGGTCCAGACGGATCGGTATGTTCAATGAAAATACTGGTGGCACCGACGG
>WBZZ01001722.1:50000-72500 GCA_019918135.1 Paulinella micropora
ATGTTGTTGTGTTGGTTCCGAGGCTATGTAGTTGTGTTGGTTCCGAGGCTCTGTTGTTGTGTGGGTTCCGAGGCTATGTCGATGTGGGTTCCGAGGCTATGTTGTTGTGTTGGTTCCGAGGCCATGTCGTTGTGTTGTTTTTTATAAGACATACACCACGTGGGATCAAAGGGGTATTTACATTCCGAGATCTAGGGGTGGTGACGGGTTTCGAGGCGTCCCAGACACTTACCACAAAACGTCCTCATGCGCTGGCAGACCGCATGAAATGTCTGCTACCCCTGTGAGTACCTCCATGCGGGACCTACCCAGTCTCGTGGAGCTCTCACGCGGGGAAGATCAATCATTTGTAGTTGATTTCCTGCAAGGTACCTGACACTGTGCGGGTAGTAGGGACTTCCTTTTGGGGCCTTCTATGCAGGATGGTTAGAGTCACTCTTCCCTCCCCAACATACTCACTGTAGTCCCTGTTGGGTCGAGGGATGGAGGCGCATGGCCCTCGGGCTCAGCCATGACAGATCAATATATATTATTATTATTATTATTATTATTATTATTATTATTATTATTATTATTATTATGGACACCGTGATAGCCCAGTGGTCAAGTTCTACCATCTGGGCCCTGTCGCCAGTTCGATTCCCGTCGGTGCCACCAGTATTTTCATTGAACATACCGGTCTATTTCTGGACCAGTATTTTCATTGAACATACCGGCCCGTCTGGAAGTGTTGGAACTGCCCTTGCGGGGGTGTCATTAGAGCTTATCGTCAATTCTTCGTACTCCCCTCACGGGTGAGACGATGGAGGCGCATGTGCAGAAATGCATCAGCCATTGACAGAGAAGCACTATTATTATTATTATTATTATTATTATTATTATTATTATTATTATTATTATTATTACATAGCATAGTTTAAAGAGGGGAGTATAGATACTAGCTTTAGTATAACTAGCTAGTGTGTGTGGCCTTCTATCAGTGAGCCTTTCTCTGTCCTTTTTTTTTTTTAGTGATTCCCTCTAACGGGAAGCGCTCCCATTTTTTTCATGTGTATTTCAAACTTTAGGTATGCCATGCTGAGGGCTAGCAAGGCGCCGATATATGTGGCACACCGTGGTGGTGGCTACGGAGTCTTTGCTGATAAATACCCTCCTCCTTCTTTTCAGCTTGGGCTCCTCGAACCAGGAGGAAAGTCTTTGCGTGCTGCAGATCATGCTGCATTTTCTGATCATTTCACTATGAAAATTGGGAGTTCCCTGCAAACAGGGATGCATCCAATTAAATTCATTAACGAAGAATGGTAGTTAGCAACTTTGGAACCCTCGGACAATGCAACTTTGGAACCCTCGCACAATGCAAGCGTGGAAATTATATTTTGAGTGGGACGGAGCTGGTGATAACACCGCGTGGGCGGTGCTGGGTTTCCTTGGGCTCAATGTCGTTGACAGAGGAATCCGTTTCCAAGTAGAGTCACATCGCAAGCCACCAGGGCACGGGCACGATGGAGATGATCAGGAATTTCGAGTTATGGATATCGGGTGGAAGAGCACCTTCCTGACAACTAACATCGCTCAAGCGTTATTAAAGCTCATTCTTGCATTCAAGAAGCAGCACAAGAAGAGGCATGTGCTGGTTGTTCTCGGATGTAACTACGACTGGATGATTCATTTTAGCCCGTGTATGAACAAGAGTTTCAAAAACTACAACAAACCCTTGGCATATATAATCACCAAGAAAGATCCTGACGCTTTGCCGACTGTAGAGATCGCTACTTGGGGAGACGCACAGGATTTTCATGGAGTGCGTGATGATCCCAGAGGAGAACCGATCAATTTGTTTATCGGACGCCCCGGTAATAATATTATCTATCTTTCTCTCTCTCTCTCTCTCTCTCTCTCTCTATCTCTCTCTCTCTCTCTTTCTCTCGTTCTATCTATCTATCTCTCTCTCTCTCTCTCTCTCTATTTATGACAGCGACCGACATGCCTCCCAAGCTTCCAGTCGGCTACTTCGTCAATCCGCGCCTGAAGAAGGATATTCGTGCTTTGGCTACTAAATACCTAGGGCCGGATGAGCGAGCACATGTGGAGGAAATGTTAGCAGGTGGAAATTTGGCCAGAGTAGAGGTGGATGGAGATTACTTCGAAGGCGGCCTGCCCGGCCGTCCTGCTCATATGTCCTGTGTCGATGCAAAAGGCAAGGAATGGAGAGCAGAATTTCGATTGATCGACGAGCTACCTGTAAATTGGATGGAGTTGCCTCAAGAACGACAGGAGAAAATGAACGCACTTACGCGTTTGACCGATGAAGAGCTGCTGTCCTTACCACGCACTTATTTTGTTAATGAAGGACGTCCTCCAGCTCACCCGAGATGGCGTGGTGCAAGACAGCTTACTAGCGAAGAAAAGCAGGAGCAGGATTTAGCATTTGGAAATGCTTCTGAGCCTTGGCGGAAAATTCTCACGTTGCTAAGATCGTCAGAGGAAAAAAAGCAATTTGCGTCCAAGCAGATGGTAGTTAGCGAATTGAAATCATGGATGAGAATGCATGGTGTTGCAACGCAAAACTCCGATCGGAAACAGTTCAAGAAGGCAGAGCTTATTGAACAAGCGTGGAACCATTTCGAACGATGCGACTGTGGGTTCCCTGAGGAAGAAGAGCTTGGTGCTGCTCAGCCTGCAGAACCAGTGGCAGATTCAGAGGATGACTTATCTGATACTTCATCTTCCAGTTCATCAACTGACTCATCGTCTGATCGATCTTCTGGTTCAGAGGAAGAAAAGCATGGTATTAGTTTTCTTCTTCTTCTTCTTCTTCTTCTTCTTCTTCTTCTTCTTCTTCTTCTTCTTCTTCTTCTCCTCCTCCTTAACATGATGCTATCCATATTGTAGATGATTCAGATCGCTCCGACGCAAGTTGGAGAATGCGTAACTCAGGAATCCGTTTGCGCGGACGTCGCCGCGCACGTCGTGCTGCGGGTGGACGTGGACGTGGACGTGGACGTGGTCGTATGTGATTATTTTTTTTTGAAGGAATTTTTCTGGGTCCGACTTTTTCATAATGGTTTTTGTCTAGGGCAACTGCAACTGTAACGCTTCTTCTAAAAACTGAAATTAGAAATTTGTTTAACTCTGATAATGCACCAGAATCTGATGTGAAGCGTCCTCCTTCCGACCCATCCCCCCCCCACCCCCCCCCCCCTCCCCCCTCTACGTACCAGCGTACGTCACAGCGGGCAAACAGAATTTTTTGAAGGTAAAACCATGTCTTAATATAGTAAAATGCTTAATATAAGCAAAAATAAACGGTAAAAGCAAATTCTGCATGTTGGGCATTGTTATCATCATAGATTCATGGTAGCCGGGACTATGAAAAAGTAGAAAAATTACCGTGTCGGACCGGTTCCTGCCCACCTCTGAAGATGAAGTTAAAGTGTATTACAATTAATAAAAACATATTTTAATATTATTTTTATATGTTCTGCAATCAGGGAATTCATTTCCTTTCATTTCCACACGTTTTCAAAAAATCCATATACTTCATCGAAAATTTCGGAAAAAGGGATACCCCCAAGATTGTCGAATGTTTAGTTCTAATACTTCCAATCCGCACCAAACCAGTTTATACAATTTGATAGACCCAAACTTATCCGCACCATTGGTCGGTCAATACTTAACATATAATGATGTAGATGGTAAATGGAGGAATACCACCCTCGGTTCAATTGATACACTTTCAGATGTAGTCATAACCGCGCCAATTGCCACTAATAGTTATCTCATATATAATTCAATAAACTGGGTAAATAAAACATTTCCAATAAATGTTGATGAATTCTGCAATATTAATATGGGAGGGTATTTGAATATAACAGGAGTAAATTTACTAAACACCAAAGATGTTGATAAATGGATATTTGAGCATAATGATAATAATAATAAAGTTTCAGCAGGTGGAAGTATAGATAGCCACATCGATGTGACAATAACAAGCTTCCCAGCAGATAATCAATTACTCATTTATAGCACAGGACAATGGAGAAATACGACTTCACCCTTTCTGAGATTAGACGGCACTGCCAGCATGACGGGAGGACTAAATATGAACAGCCAAAACATTACAAATGTAAATCAACTAAATGGTAGGGCTATCGCAACTTGGTTATCAGAGCACGACTCCAACAACGCGAAAGTGTCTGCAAGTGGAAGTATTGATACACATAGTGATGTGATTATAACAACAGCAACAGATAACCAACTGCTTATTTATAGCACAGGTCAATGGCGAAATGTGGCATCGCCCTTTCTTAGATTAGACGGCACCGTCAGTATGACAGGAGCATTAAATATGGGTGGTTATGCTATTTCAGGGGCTTCTACATATAATGGAATTAATCTCACCACTCTTGCAGTTGATGGTTCGGTGGTCAAACTAACAGGAGACCAAACCATAGCAGGAACCAAAACATTCAGCAACATAATAAGTGCTAGTGCGGGTATTAATATGAAAAGCCAAAGCATAACAAATGTTAATCTTGTCGATGGTGTGGATGTTTCTGTTCTTGATACTTCTGTGGTTAAATTAACAGGAGGCCAAACCATAGCATGCAATAAAAAATTTACATCAGTTTTAGAAGTAAGTGGTTCATCAAATCCTGCTTCTTTTGACGGCATCGGCATCGCCTTTGATTCAAAAATAGAAATGATTGCAGCACAGAAAATAGCAACAGCGACCTTTTATCCGATACAAATAACTGGTTCGTATGTAGAGTTATATTCAGGTAATACTTTAATTATAACTGCAACTGGAACAACATTAAGTTTGAACAACAACAGAATAACAAACTTAGCCACACCATCAGCAACAACGGACGGAGCAAATTAAAGTTATGTGGATACATTAGACATACAAAATGTAAAACTAACAGGAGACCAAACCATAACAGGAAGTAAAACATTTAATGAGGCGAGCATAACGAACAATGCCGATTTTAATAATCAAGTTATCATTAATGGTGGAAATATAACATATAATGGGGCTCGGATATTAAACCAAAATGGAGGAGATATATTCTTTTCACAGACATCAGGTGATTATCAATATTTCTTATTTACTCTATATACTGCTACAAGTGGAACCGCGAACCAAAGAGGTTATGTATTCACGAATGTAGCATTTGATGTAAAAGGAGCAGGTCTTTATATTTCAAAACTTTTGGATAATAAAAGTGCTTCATCTGACATTGTCAGTTTTAACAATGCTGGTGGTATGCGGTTTTATGGGGACTTAGATATGAACTCAAACAACATAACAAGTGCTGGAACAATAACGGGAACATCAATCACTTCAACTGCTGGCATAACTACAACAACATTAACAACGAGTGATAAAATAACAACAGCACTAGGCAAACCGATAATCGTAGGCAGAACAACGAAAGGGGTAGGAGCAACTGGTGGCTTAGAATTATATGGAACAGAAGGAAATGCGAATGGGCCACATATTCAAGCATTTGTTCATACATCATTATCCAACATTCCCATTATTGAATTATAGTCTGGACAATATTGCTTTAAGTTTTGATAGTTATTGGGAGGGTGGTGGCTGGAAATCAAGTGACCCAGGCTCAAACTTTCAAATATACAAAATGAGTGATAAACTTGCTTTTAACTACAAATCCGCAGTATCACTTGGAGGAGTCATAGCATTTAGCGAGGCGATGAACATAAGCAATACCGGGGCAATAACGGCAAATGCAGGCATATCTGTTGTTAATAGTACGGCGGATATAAGAGGAGAAGCAAGAAGTGGGTCTCATGCTATACCAGTCGGATTATATGTCACAGCCAATCTTGGAGCATCTTCTGTAGGTGTTGAATTCAGACACAGCAACGGGACACAGGGAGTTGGTTTTGGTTTTTATTCAATATATGCTACGGGAAGCAATACCAATCAAGACTTAAATTTTTATGCGAGGGGAAGTGGAGTTATCTATGCTCAGAGTGCTATAAGTTGTCAGTCAACATTAACTCTTTCTACAACATCCAGCTGTTTTTTAACAATAAGACAAAGACCCAGTTTTACTAATGACCCGCAAATATTTTTGAAATCGGGAGGATATTCAAATTATGGTATAATTGTTTCTACAACTGGTTTGCTTCATGCTTGGACTACTTCAAACTCAACAGGTGAGCCTTCTGGCATTTATAATTATGTTCCTTTAACGGAGCATGGACAAACTCATCAGACAAGAGGCTAAAATCAGATATTAAAACATTAGACTGCGGGGATTGTTGTGAGAAATTAATGAAAATAAATTGTTGTTCATAATATTTGAAAACGGACAAAAAGAAGAAAAAAAGAACCACGGATTTATAGCGGATGAAGTTAAAAAAATATTTCCAGAATTTGTGTCTGAAAGCGGAATAAAAGCAGACGATGGAGATGGCTACCTTGAAGGCATAGCATATACAGACTTTATACCAATATTGGTTAATGCTTTTCAACATCTAACGGAAAAGGTGATTAATTTAGAAAAAGAAAATAAAACTTTACTTAATATAATACAAGACCAAGCAAATCAATTTGCAGAAATCAGAGCAGTCGTTTTCCCTAATGCCCAACAATAATACAACTAGACTTCACAGACCACCACCTATTATGGATATGGATGGCGAACTAACTCCCGAATTAAAATCTCGTGTTCTTCAAGTAGAGCTAAAGACTGAGGAAAAAAAAGCAGAGCACGAATTGGAAGATAACTGGAGTTGTTATACAAAAAAAAGGCCAACCGACAGCAGACTTGTTAAATACTTATTTCAAATGGGTATCATCATTGCAATTATAACACTTTGTATCGTGAGGCTGTCTGAAAAGAACTTACCTTGTGAGGTTGCTAACACACATGTCGGAATTTCAACCTTACTCACAGGAATATGCCTTCCATCGCCTTCTTCAAGTAAGAAGTGAGCACTCGTATAAATGTATTTTATACCAAGAACTATCACCAGCACAGATTAAAGGCACTGCCTCATCAAAACTAATACACCAATCACTGAAAGGTTTATACACACATTTAAATTAAGTTTCAATACCTTGCTTTATACAATAAGCACAACTCTCATTCTTTTTTTCGCTTACCCTTGAGTAAAAGTCGCAGGCAGTTCGCGAAAATATTTTTGTTATTAAAAAGTTTATCATCAGTAATATAATCATGGCTACTGAATATAAATACCAAAAGATTATTTTTCTGAGCAATGATTTTGTGGGAAGCAAAACATTTAATAAAAATATTCAAATGTCATTCAGACCAACCAAAATGAATGTTAATTTTATTCATTATACGAACGACCAGACTGAAACCAAAACCAGAATTCTTTATATGGACAGAATTGGAATTATTGGCACATTTGCAGATAGTAATATAGCAAACATTTCAAACCTCAGCTATAATTTAGGTGTCGTTGGATGGTCAGACGGACAATATACATTTAAAGTCCTTGAAACTGACAGCGGAAATATTGATACAGGAAATTTAGCGGGAAGAATTGTTGTGTGTTTGGAATTCTTAGCTTAACTGGCAGATTGTTGCGGATTTATCCGCAACGAATTTCTTGCTTAATAATATACGTGGAGAAATAAACAATGTCAGATGAAACCAGTGAAGCAGGATGGTGAAGGTAATAAACAGGCGAAAGGTTATAAATATTATTTAATGAGCCGTGTGCCAATATATTTCTACTCGCCCGTAAGAAAAGTGGAAAAACAACAGCCCTCTTTGAAATACTGAAACGGACAACAGACAGAAAAACCCGTATTGTCATTATCGCTTCAACGATACACAAGGACTACATTTATAAAGCAATGGTAAAGCACTTTAAGAACAGGGGAAACCCAATGGCAATATATACCTTTCTTAAATCAGATGGTGTGAATGTCATTGATTATGAACTTGACAAACTGAACAGACATGACGAGCAGCACGAAGGCGAAATTAAACAGGACGATAAAGAACCGATGGAGAAACCGCAATTTTTATACTTTGGAAAAGAAAAGAGAGCGCAGCGGAGGCACCAAAAGAGAGACCGAGTAAGTATATTTCGCCAAAGGTTGTTTTTGTTTTGGATGATTTAGGAAGTAGAGACAAGTCCGTAAGTGATTTGTTAAAAAAGAACAGACACTATAAAAGTAAGGTGATTATGTCAAGCCAGTATCTGAATGACCTACGACCAGAAGCCATTAAGCAGTTAGATTATTTATTAATCTTTCCAGGCCAATCTCAGGACAAAATGGAAGTTGCGTATAAACATCTTGATTTATCTTTCAACTTTGATTACTTTCTGGAAAAGTATCATGAGGCTACAAAGGAACGATTTAATTTTCTTTATGTTTCAACGGTTGATGATGAATTACGGAAGAATTTTAATTTTAGATGAAAATAAAAAATATCTTATAAATAATTATTTTTTACTTACTATAATGGTAGTAAAAACGACTCGTGTTCAAGTCATTCCAACAATCGGCAAAGGAACAATTAACTCAAGCACAAATATGGCAGGAGGCAAAAAGAAGACTGGACGGAAGAAGAAGCAAGGAGGTAAGGGGCAGGCTGGCGGTAAAATTAACTGGCAAAAAGTGGGGAAAACTGCCTTGGCTGTTAATAAATTTCTCTGCGATAACAAGATTATTTCAAAGACCGCTAATGCTCTTGGTGATGTCGGGGTTCCATATGCATCTCGTATAGGGTCTACCGCTGCAAAACTGGGGTATGGTAAGCAGAGCGGACGAGGTGCCTTGAAGTTCTAAAAGATATTTTGATATAAACGAATTGAAAATATGTTTTTTTGTTAATATACAATGGTCGTCAAGAAAGCAAGGAAAAATAAGGTAAGACCCCCGCGGGTTTATAGAAATAAAAGCGGGAAGCCTTATATTATCCAGAAGGGTAAAAAATATTATCTTAATTTCGGTAAGAAAACAAATGATATGAGCACACTTCAAATTGTTAAACTTTTTATGAAATATCTAAATCGGCCAAAGACAAGGCGGGCACCTAAGCGCAAAGAAAACTTAAGAAAAGTCCAGAGCCTGTCTGAGATTGAACAAAATACAAGAACAGCCATTCAAGACCACTTAGACAAACTCAGAAAGGAAAAGTATGAGGGTATTGAAGCAATAGAGAAAAAAGAAAAGACAGCACGGGAGGATTTAGACGAGGAAAAGAAGAGGCAAGAAAGAAAAGACATAGCAGATGCTAAGGAAAGACAAGATATAATGGATAGGGAACATAAAAGAGAACTGGAGGAGATTAATGAAAGAAAGGAAGAAATAAATAGGGCGATATTAAGAAGAGAAAGAAAACTCACAGAAGATGTAAAATATGAAGAAGACAGAAAAAATAGGATACAAGCATTACCACCGCCACCGCAATATCAATATATTATGCCACCACAACATGGACAGCCACAAGCACCGCCATTAGGAGCCCCGCCACAAGCACCGCCATTAGGAGCCCCGCCACAAGCACCGCCATTAGGAGCCCCGCCACAAGCACCACCATTAGATAATTTAGGAAATGAAGCACCATTGAAAACGAAAGAGCAATATGAGGAAGAAAAAAGCAAAAGCAGAAAGATATTGAAACATTGAAATTAGCAGGATATACTGATAATTTCATAAAAAAGATGAGTCTTAAAGACTTACAAAAAGCCAGTCAAGATATTCAGACGGCTATAGCCACAGCAACATCTTTAGAAGAACAGAAAAAGTCAGCAGAAGAATATAAAGAAAAACTTGAAAAGGAAGAAAAGAAAGCAGAAGAAAAGGGTAAGCATTTTGAACATTTACTATTTAATCAATTTTTAATCTCTGGATTTTCAAAAACTTATCACCCAAACATTACTATAAAAGAGTTAGCACAGGCTTTAAAAAAGAGACTAGATAGCGAAGGTCATAAAAAATTAAATTACAAAGACACTTCAAAGTGGATAATTGACATGATTAAAAGGTTTAATGTTGATGTTGGAAATGAAGAGGAAAACGTGAAAAGAAGAGTAGCAGATTATGCTAGATATGAAGAGTATATGGGTATTAATGAACAAAAAGGGACTGGAGCGAAGACATTAGAAGAATTAATTGATAAGGTATTTTCAATAAAAATAATTAAAAAAATATCTATCCCGCAATGATTGGAGGCACACAATCAATAAAAAGGACTTTGTAACTCTAACTAGCAAAATGACTATAGACCCGAATGTGGATAAACAAGTTTCAGCGGATTTAAATGTTGATGAAAGGATGCCCCAGGAGGGGGTTTCACCCCCTACCATACCCCCGAGCGTCGCGGAGACGCCGCTACCACCAGCATCAGTTCTACGAAGCAACCAGAGCCCAAGCCACAGCAACCAGAGCCAGAGCAACCAGAGCCAGAGCCACAGCAACCAGAGCCAGAGGAGCCACAGCCACAGCAAGAGGGAGAGGGACGGGGACTAATGACTAATGAAATAGATGACATAATGAAAAAATATGATGGTATCTCGGAGCGATAGCGAGTGATGAAATTTACAAGTTGAAGCCAGGAAACAGAAAGCGATACGGATTTACTATGAATACCGACCCTAGCAACAAAAGAGGACAGCACTGGATGGCCGTATGGACAAGTCTAGATAAAGACAGGAGTGTTCAACAACAAATGAAACAACTAATAGATAAAAGCCACCCCGATAGTTATTTATCAATGAAAGTAAATAAGGTAAAAGAGCAGAGTGATACGAGTGATACCTGCGGATGGTTTGCTATGCGTTTTTTGATGAAGCGGGCAAAAGGAGTGCGATTTAAATTTGCCAGTGGCTGTACAGACTTAAAAGAAGAAGAAGCGGAAAAGTTAAAAGCACAGAATGGGTATGGAGATGGTGATGGATTTAATACATTCATCTAAAATATTATTGTATAATATATCATGGATTACAAAGGGGGTAGGTCAAGTAGTATCTATTACATAAATAGCAAAAATAGGATAACCGGCACGGACTCAGACTTTACACACAAAGTCAATATGAAGGGGCTAGACAATCCCACACATTGTAAAATTCTTAATATCTATGTTCCAAAATCTTATTATTCAGTCGCCAGTCCTTACAATACTTTTACATTATCCGAAGACGGGTATGAGGCTTTAATTACGATACCTGAGGGTAACTACACAATGAACAATCTAAAAAATAAGTTGTCTGAGATACTAACAGCAGACAGCCCGAATAATTATACTTATGTGGTATCCAGCAATAATACCAACATAGACCCAGAAGATGGAAAATTAACATTCAGTGTGTCAGAGAATAAAGGAATTCAACCGCGATTTACATTTGATGGTGATACCCGTATTCATGAGGTTATGGGGTTTGATAGAAATTCAACATATTTCTTCGCTAATGATTTTATTAAATCGCCAAATGTGATTATTTTAACTGGCGAAAAAACTTTGTATCTTCAATCGGATTTGGTAAATGAAGGAGATAATCACGTGCTACAAGAAATATACACTGCCAACGAAATTCCTTTTGGGTCTGTCATCTATGACGGCTCTGGAAGCGAATACGGGAAAACATTATCGGCAAGTTCGAATAATGTATTTAGGTTTTACTTGACGGACGAAAATGACCAAGCCATTCATCTTAACGGGCTCGGCATCGTTGTGACATTGTTGATTTATCGCGAAACTAATTATTTTAATTTATTTAATTCATTCTTCAATTTGTTAAAAGCGAGATAATTAATTTTAGAATTATTTTTTTTCTATAAATATATTTTGTGTATTAATCAACTTACACTACTTCAAAAACAAAACAAAAAATGCAGGTAATGTATGGTGGTGAGTTGACTCATAGCCAAAGCGAGCTTATCCACGGTAAGTATTCGCTTAACAAACTTACTGCCCGCGTCTTGCGGTTGTGCCGATTACCACCGTGGGGGGAATTGAATCAACTTTTGAAATTCCTACTCGTCCTTTGAACCTTGCGAGGTCTGTTTTGCGATTTACCTACACACCAAATGCGGGCGGTGGTGGTGGAAGATACAACCGAATTCCTATGGACTGCCTGCCGATGATTAAGACAATTGAACTGCGAAGCCGAAGCGGGCAGTATCTGTGTAATCTTCAACATGTGGGAAATTACACTAAGATGATTTGGAAGCCTGAGATTTCTTATGATAGATTTATGGCTTTGGATGACCACGGGGCTGGGTCTGGTTATGGGTCTATGCTTCAAAAGTGTAATGCTGATGGACGTGCAACAACCGCCTTTAATGCTAACGTGTATGCAGGCCAACAAGTAAGTGCAGCAACAGTTGCGGGAAGTATTGATACCGATGGTCATCTTCAGGCGACATTAAATCGTTTTGGTAATGTTATCGCAGGAGCAATTTCTCCGCCATCTCTGAATGCTCGCCGTCATAATGATTTGCTCATCGCTAATGGAACTGGTGCTGCATCTGTTGTAAATGTTCCTTATGAGGAGGCGAGGTATTTTGAAGGTGGAGCCGATAACACCAGTACTCCTGTTATCAATGTGTCTATTCCACTAGGTATGCTTTTTGGAACCATTTTTGAAATTGATAAGACTATTGGTTTTAATGAAATTCTTTATTTGAGGATTGTGTGGGAGGGAGCAAACAAAACCATATTTTATGGAACTGATGCCCTTAGTGTTGGAGCAGGAGCAACGATGTCCGCACAGCCCGCAGAGGTTACCAACCTTAACCTCTTTCTTGCCGTTGAAACTGATCCAAATGTTATTTTGGGAGTTCAACAAAAGATTGCTGGTGAAGGATTTTCGTTCAAGACTGAATACCCTATCTCTTGGAAAACCAATCTTGCGGCAGGCACTCAGTCATTCGTTTGGAAGATGAACCGCTCGCAGGGTGAGAGAATTCGCCGAATTTACACTAGCGGGTTTAATAATGCCGAAGCTTCAAATAGCGCATTCGATTACGATAACCGAGCACAGACTAAGATTACTTCTTATTATACTACTTTGGATAGTAATAGAATTCAGCAGTTTGATATCGCTTGTGCCCGCGATGAAGACTATATGCTTTTGAAGGAAAAAGTTAAGGGTTCTGCTATTTTGAACTCATAAATATAACTGGTTCCATGTTGATTTCTGGGATCACAACCGCCCGCTTTATGACAAGAGAGAAGAGGAGGTTTATGAAGTGGCTGGTCTATCCTTGGACATCGAACGGAGGTATGAATGGAGTGCTGAGGGAGCAGTCCAATGGAATTATTATACTTATGCTATTCTTCAGAGAACTATTGTTGTTAAGGGAATTGAAATTTTGATGAGTTGATATTTATCAACTTCACTCTCATTCAATGTTGAATTTTCATTTAAAATTCAACATAACGCTCATTCTCGTTTGTTGATAAAAATCGTGAAAAACAAAAAAAATAATTAAAAAAAATAAGAAAAATATTTTTGCTTTATATAAACAATGACAACACACCAAAGAAATTTAATCGCACAAAATCCTGACGAAAAGTTTGTAAATGTCAAAGTTGGATATGATGGACACATTGAAACTAATCATATTGGGACCGCTTTTGGTAAAGCCCTAACCAGTTCCTTAACACCAGTATTACAGGAAATCTTTCCATATATCATTAATACACTGATATGGTCATTAGCTTATACAAATGCGAGTGTTTCATTTCTGAATAATATGGCGGAATTAAAAACAACTGCTAATGCTACCGCTGATGCTAGCATGGAAAGCAAAAGAAAAATAAAATATCGCACAGGTATGGGTGTTGTAGCCCGCTTCACTGCTTTATGGACGACAGACGAAACCGAAGATTATTATTCGTGGATAGGTATCGGAGATGTCGGATTAATTAATGGTTTCTACTTTTACAAGACTAGAGACGAAGGAATGTGTATTCTACATTGCAAAGGAGGAACCCCAAGCATATTTTATCAAGCGTACTGGGATGACCCGTGCGACGGGACAGGAGATATGCCTGTATTAGACTGGACGAAGGGAAATGTATTTCAAATTCAATTTCAATACTTAGGCTTTGGTGCTATTCAGTTTTCTATTGAAAATCCAAAGACAGGCGAATTTCAGTTAGTCCATATGATTAAGTATGCGAATGCCAACACGGATGTCAGTCTGAGGAATACTACATTGCTATTTGCAGCACGAATTGTTCATAATAATGCTGGAGTTGGAATACAAAGACTGAAGACAGCCAGTTGTAGTTTGTTTGTTGAAGGCACCAACACTATTAATACAAGTATTATAAATACGGCGGAATGTAGTAAAGCAGGTAATATAACTGAAAGCCCCATTTTAAGTATCAGGAATAAAGCACTATACGATAATACCCTAACCAACAATTCAAATGTATTTCCTTCATTGATAAGTATTACAAATGAAGATAGTAAGTCTAATATTGTAAGAATGGTATTGAACGGGACACTCACAGGAGCGGGTTTTGCCGATGTTGATGCCAAAACTTCAATTGTAGATACAGACACAAAAGCAACCGCTATCGCAAACGGAACAACAATTTTTAAGATTTATGTTAATGCTGGCTCTACTCGGCAGATTAATCTCAGAACTTACGATATCCAATTAACCCCAAATGATTTATTGACATTCACACAAAAGGCTGTGTCGGCAGGCGGGTCGGGTAATGGAATTAATGTTATTGCTAACTTTATAGAGGATCATTGAAGAAAAAAAATGATTGATTTGACTTACTTTACTTTATTTTTTGGTATCTTTTTTTTACAACACGAATAACATCGCTCACATTCCTTAATATACATCCTTCTTCTGTGCATCCTTCGTCTGTAGCATTCGCTATACATCCTTTGTCTGTAGCATTCTCTATATCTTCACCAACATTAGCCTTTATTTCAGTGATACCTGTCTCTTTCAAATCTGTTTCCTTAAAAGGTGTGCTTGGCTCATCAACCAACACGTTTTCTAATGGATAACTACTTTCACATTGTCATCCCTCGGCTTGTATTGTTCATAGAAAGAAACAATGTCAGGTTTAGTCCATTTAATCGTGGGTTTCTTAATTTCGCTGTCAATGTTCCATTTTTCAATTTCATTAAGGTAGTCTTGTTTGGTGTTCAGGTCAGTCATCTTATATTATTAATATTATTTTTTATTACAAATATTTTTTTACTTCACTTTTAATGTCTGTAAATTTATCAAACCACGGCTGTTTCATAACCCATTCAAGATATGGCTTATCAATAACCGCTACATCTTGAATTTTTCTTGACGCAATATTTACCAAATGGAAAAGTATCCTTTGGTTTGATGAATTACTATTCTCAATTTCCTTTATTTGGTCTTGAATTACCTTTTGAATATCTTTCAATGTGAAGGTTTCATTTTTTGTTTCAATTGAAAGTTTTTCAAACTTCTCGCGTAGTCTGGTGAGGGTGGTCATTGGTCTATATAGACTGGTAAAAAGATTTTATTGAAAAAAAATTAATTAATTAATATTTTGTTCTGACTTCCTTCCTCACAAATATCCTTAATATCCAAACGGCCGTGTTTCAATCGCATTATCTACAATACCTATAATATTTCTTTTAGTGTAAGTAAAGCTGAATATTTTTTCTAAGTATTCACTCCTTATTTTTTTCTGTTGTTTGTCTCTTGTTGTCTTGCTGTTTTCTACAATTAATACCTTGCCTGATTTCTCAATTCGTTTGGCGATACATCTTTCTTCGTCAGATTTTAATAAACCAACTAATTCATTATTACCACTTTCAAATAACTTCGTATCCTTGATATCCAATCCCCAACTTATCACACTAAACATATTAACGAGATTTAAGGCTTTGTTGCTTTCATAGTTCATACTAAATCCTTTCACTTTCATACTCGCTTTCCCGTTGTCTAATAGATAGCCATAACATTTCGGCACCTCCGACAAATGTCTTAATTTTAGCCCCGTGTAATTCGTCTGTCCATTCTCCTAATTGGTCTCCTGTTTCCACATCAGTTTCACCATTTTCCTTATTTGTAGTATATGTTATGCTGTCTGTGTCGTGGTATAATACTCTATCTCCAAGCTCATCCATCTTATCATAAAGTCTCATTCTGGCGTGTGCGGTAGTAAAGATAGCTACAATAATATTGTGGGCTTGGGACGTTGCGAGAAGGTCATAAGAACCTGCCGGTTGCGTACTGGCACGATTGCCGAAGATTTGTTTGATCTTGGAGGTCGGGTATGAAGTTGCTTGGGCCAAAGTCTCCGGACGAAAGTCGTAGCTGACGGTAGCCAGTTGACGATCACCCACTTGAAGCGGCGTGTCGAAAAGGTGAAACTCTGTCTCATAAACAATTTGTCTTGCCTTAGGCTTGAGAGGGATGTAGTCTGTTGGCTTGATCCTTTGGGCCTCGTCGATGGACAAGTTGATCTGTGCGGCCACCTCGTTGGCGAAGAGCAGGTCTACGCGATCGGGCAGGTGTGTTGACACGTAAATAGTAATCGCATGGAGCGGAGACGTAGGATCAGCGGAGACAAAAAGTTCGATGCCATCGGTGAGTACGGCGTCGATGCCGACGGACGAACGTGCTTCTACAGGGGGCAACTTCCGAATGGTGAACCCGTGCTGCATAACCCATGAAAGGCGGCCCACGCCTTTGCAGTTGCAGGCGGAATCCAAGGTGCATGTAGTCTTACCGATGGACGGGCGGTTGAGAGGGTGTTTCGCGACCCAAACACATCCAGTAACCACTGTCGGGATGGTCGCGATCCGTAGGGGTGGAGGCGTCGGCACCAGCAGAGAGGTCGAGCGGGACCGGATAGTCATATGGAAAGCGCGCGGAGTATTGCGAGGAGCGGCCGCTGGTGGCTTCCAGTCACAGTGCTTCCTTTCGTCTTGGCAACGCTGCTGACGAAGTTTACATTCCTCGAACGAATGTTTAGGTAGTTGATGCTTCTTCAAGAAGCTGTTATGCTCCTTGCAGTAGGCGCAGGGTATACCTGTGAACGGTTTCCGTTTAGTCTGATTGGACGGTTTACTCGGTGGGTCGGTCTTAGTTGTGGACATAGACGTCTTCTTCTTCGGAGGGATCTCCACAGAGTTGGCTCCCGTGAGATGTTGTCGCGGTGCCGGCCTCTTCTTGCTTGGGTCATCCTTCTTCACCGGGTGAGTCGTCTTCAAATGTTTGTCCGGGCGGGTCGAAGTTTGACACTGAGGGAGCGGTCTGGGCCATAGCCATAGCGTCGGCTTTACGTTTTTGTCGAGAGGGGCGGTTAGGGTTTGCATTCTCCGAGGCTGCCTTGTCCTGCTGGGGTCGTTGCTGTCTCCGACGGTCAGTACGAGTGGGTGGCTGCCCTTCGCGAGTGTAGTCCCGCTTGCGCGTAGATGGTTCCTCGGTGTCGGTACGGACCGGGATCTCCATCGTCAAAAGATACTCTGTCATGACGTTGGGGTCAAGGGTCCTAGCCCAAGGGAGAAGGTCATTTAGGTTGCGCGGCAATCCGACACCGTAGCTGAGCAGACTTGATCTGCCTGCTGATTCCAACGATCGCGTTCCATCGGGGTCAACATGCGGCCCAAGTCCTCAAGCTGGCTTCCGTCGCTGATGGTTACACCCGTCACACGTGCAGCTTCGTAGTGCGTGATGCATCGGTTGATGTACGCCAAGAGTTGCTCTTTTCTGAAGCGTCGTAGATTGAGGGCTTGGAAAGCTAACTTACGTGTGTCATGTTTATCCAGACGGCCGTGGATGAGGTCGCGGATGAACTGTAGCCAAATGAGGGACAACGAGCACCATACTTGCTGAATAGGGTCGGTGACGCGGACGAAGCGGGCCCAACAAGCGTCCATGATGGCAACTGTAGCTTTGTCTCCCCACGCGCGAACGTTGCTGATGGCGTGCATGATGGCCAGTTGGATCGGTGTGTTGGCGACGTGGTAGTTGACCGCCAATTCGCGCGCGAAGGTAGCGTGGTCCGGTGACGGTATGACAGTCGGACTCGACAGGATGAACATGGAGCGGTGTGCGGGTGCGGATCCGCAAGGTCGTGACAGCATATACATTTGGTAGCCCGAGGTAGCGCCTGAATTGCTAGAGCGAAGGACCATGCGTGGCGGCGAAGACTGGGATGAAGTTGCATCACCAGAGGAGCCTCCCGAACGGGGAGCACTGGGTTGTGATTGTTCAGCGGGGTTGGCGCCTTGATCTGGCAAGCTGCCGGTCTCGCCGTCGCCTTCGTTGCCGTTGTTGTCTTCGGCGACCTCCTCCACCTTTTGTTCCTTTTTTCGTTCTTCTTCCCGTGCTTGTTCCGCTTCCTCCTGCCGTTCTCGTTCTTCCTCCTCAGCAAGTTGTCGTGCCACTTCTTCAGCACGTTCGGTAGCTTCGCGCTCTGCTTCTTCTCTTGCGATTGTTGCTGCATCTGCAGCAGCCTTGCTTTCCGTCACCGGAGGAATGGTTGCAGGTGCAGGGATTTCCGGGATGGTTGGGAGGGTGCTAGCGCCTGAGCTGGACACTGCTGGTGCGGGTCGCCCTGTTCCTCGCGCGGAAATTAGTGGCTGACGTGCAGGTGTCTGTGGTGGACCAATGAGGGCCGCAATAGGTGAAGTAGTCGGGTTGAGCGCCGAACTTGAAGTGAGCAAGCCAACGTCGTAGGATTGTTCGACAATAGGTATGTTCGGTTGCTGCGGGGACGAGAGAAGAGTACCAAGAAAAGATGGCATAGCCAATGAACGATTTACCGGCTCACTTGTTCTACCAGCGAGTAGGGTCGACAAAGGTTGCACCATGAGGCGGGGTGGAGCAGGAGTAGCAGCCCGAGCCATGCGTCCAGTACGTATGAACGAAGCATCCGGGGACGGAAAGGGTATGTTGGGTATCTGGGGCATGAAGGGCGGAATGGGCTGACGAAGTGTCGGTGCAATCACAGCTGCTGGGGCTGAAGGCAATATCGGAGTTGACGGGGTCGTTGTAGCTGTTCTGGGAGAAAACGTTGAAGGGTGGATCGGGTGGATCGTTGTCGAAGAAGAGCTTCCAGCGGGGTGCAAAGTGGTTGGACCAGTCAGACTCGGTGGGGGAATGGATGTGGCACCAACGGCTGTACCCGACGGGGCAGTGACCGGTAATGACCCAGCCAATCCAGCAGTGGAGGCAGTAACCGGGTAGTAGTTATGGAAGACTTCTACAGGGATGATGTTGCCAATCTGGTTCCAGAGCTTCTCTGCAACTGCCAGAGATCCAGTAGGTCCCAGGTACTGGGTGTAGACTTCAGTGTCTGTCCAATCGGGGTTACGAAGTAGGTCTAGCTTGAGGGGCAATCGGGACCTGAGGTAGCGATGTGGCCTTGTCCTTATGGTTCTTTCGCAACATATCGCGTTCATCGCTTACGTAACTGGTCAATAAATCGTAGATAAATTGAACGGTCTGGGTGCGGGAGAGATTTGCGTGAAGGCGAGTAGTCTTCCCAGCCTTGATTTCCTCCTGAAATTTCTTGTCGGTACGTAGAGTGTCCGGACGAGAACCCAGGATGGGGTAGGGGTCCAAGCAGCGTCGCTTGTGTTCGTTGTATTTCGAGACTGGGTCGTCGTATCGTGACTGATTCCACATGTAGGCGTACCAGGAGCAGGCCAGAACGCAGAGCAGTAGCTGAAGGGGTCGGTGTGCATTGGAGTAGGTGTTCTCCACTCTGTAGGTAGGGGGTGACCCTAAAACGACAAAACCAGACACATACTGTGTTGGTTGACTGCATAGTGTGTATAAGGGCAGAGGAGGGCCACAAGAATGCAACGGCAGGTGAACAATCTGTCCAGACATATGTGGTGTTGGTTACCTCTGTCCTAATATGTTGTTGTATAGAGGGTCTTTCCAAATCGATCTGTCGACAGAACACACCAACTCTCTGTGTGTAGTTTTCTCTTGAATGGAAAAAAATTCGAATTGTGAGTTTCAAGTGTATACAACTCTTCAAGTAGGCAGATACAACGAACTCTTAATAGAACACTATGGCTGCGTTGAGTCCTGACTCAGTGTGAGCAGGTGAAATACCAGTAAATAGTAGAGAGGTCACTTCGTTTATTTACGTAATTTCGAACTCTTGGCAGGCTTGGATGCAACTTACGATCAAGTGTCGAACGTAGATTGTGAGGTCTCACGTTCTCAAACGGATAGTGTCGCGAGTCTTCAGGTAAACAGTCATAAACGGATAGTTGTCTGGTTGTTGGACTTGAAAAGTCCCTAAATTGATTTGGGAAGCCTCAAGGCGAAAATGACTGGGAACGGAAAAATATTGCGTTCTTCGGTGTATTTCCTTGTCCTAAAATTTATCGTAAAAAGTGTTTCACAGGAAATCGGGGAAAAAATTAATACTGATGGGGAAAATGGCAATAGCTAAAAAGAACTTTGAACTGATCGTTTGAAATCATTTCTGAACGAAATCGAAACCTAGTTAGTGAAGTCGAAACTTCGTGCAGAGGAGAATCTAATGAACCGGTCAAAAAGAGTGTCTTATCAACGGTAAAGGTTTTGGCCGGTCGTTAAGGCGCTCAGTCTGATAATTCTTTTACTACCAGAACCGGCAAAATCGGGCAAGGGCTATGGCCCGGGTTGTAGGGCATATGAGCTGTGCTCATGAGGCAAGTTCAAGTTCCTGATTTTATCTCTAGTTGAAGAATCTGCTTCCCACTCAGCTCTACGAGTGGCAAGTATTCTACTAAAACAGTGCTTGCGTAAAAAACCTGAAGTCTCTGAATGTTTGAGAATGATCGGCTTGAACCCAAAAACAAGCATTTATTAGGATTCTTTTTTTCTTTTTTTTTCTTTTTTTTTTTTTTTTTTTTTTTTTCACCAATCGCAACTTTTATATAATATTAATATCATGATTAACAATGGAATACTTGCCATTCGTAGAGATGAATGGGAAGCATATATATCTATAAGACGAAGGGAAGTGGTAAATGGGTGACTCACAGAGTCCGAAATAAAGGAAGAAAAAAGGAGGGAAAAGAGACAAGAAAAAAAAAAAAAAAAACGAATGGAGAAGTTTTGGGCCCGGGATCCCGACAATATATCATCGGCGTTAAGAAACAGTTAAGCTTAATATGATCTTGATAACATATTAATAAATCAAAACAGAATCTTTGCTAGAGGAAGGATTCCCTATCAATATAAGTTAAATATATTAATAATTTATAATTAAAAGCAAGCGTAAGAAACTTCTCAAAAAATCAAACGTGTTACACGTAAAAGGTCGTCACACACAGTAGGTGAAGAAAATGAAAAGAGAAGAGCTGCGACGCACTCAAAGACAATGAAAACGTGATGAGCATCTCCCGGCAACAATGTCCTCAAGTTACTGTATATGTTCAGTCAAATCTTGTAGTCACCAGCGGACCAGGCACGCCGAACAATGATGAACACCGATCTTAATCTCTCTCTAGGTCACACCCTCTCACTTATTCCCATTCTTCCCTTTCTTGCGCTTTCTTTTGTTGGAGTTCTTCTGCTTCTGCTTGCGCTCGCTGGTGCCACCACCGGCGGCGGGCTCAGTGGCCGACGCGACCGGCCGGTCCACCTCGCCATCTTCCCCTTCCCCGGCAGCCGACCCTATTTCGTGGACTGTTTCACGGGGAGCCTGGGTGGATCCGATTCCGTGGTTATTGGACCCGGGCTGGCTATGGTTTTGTTCTTCGTTTGTGGTTTGGCTAGGACCAGCCTGGTGCTTGTTGAGAGGAAGAGACACGGGAGTGCTGGGGGAGGGGTCGCTCTTCAAAGAGGGAAAAGCGGATTCGGAAGAAGCGATGAGAAAAGAGGAGGAGGAGTAGGAGGAAGAAGAAGAAGAAGACGAAGAAGAAGAAGAAGAAGAAGAAGAAGAAGAAGAAGAAGAAGAAGAAGAAGAAGAAGAAGAAGAAGCAGCAGCAGCAGCAGCAGAAGAAGAAGAAGAAGATGAGACAAGAGTTGCTGTGTCTTCTGCAGGCTCTAAGCTGGCAATAGCTATATTAGTGTCGTTGGTTCCGTCTTCCAGGCTGTTGTTGATGTTGTTGTTGTTGTTTTTACTGTTGTTGTGACCAGGGCTCCGATGCTCTTCCTGTTTATCCGAGTCTGGAGAGCAGGGCACGCACACACACACACACACACACGCACAACCACAAGCAGAAGAGAGAGAGAGAGAGAGAGAGATATGGGGGGGGGATGGGGGAGAAAAAAAGAAGAAAAGAAGGACAGAAGGGCGATGAACAAGAAAGAAAAACGAAATAAATACTTGAATAAGTAGAAACGAAAGAGAGAAGGAGAAAACAAGATAGAAAGAGAAAGCAAGACCTAGTTTGGCGGTGCCCCCGGTGGAAGCAAGACCTGGTTTGGCGGTGCCCCCGGTGGCCTGTTCTCTGGCGTACCAGTGGGGCAACAAGGGCTCTAGGCACACCGGACAGCCCAGCGCCAGTACCTATATGCATAGCATTAGTAGTAGAAGCAGAAGTAGTAGGTAGTAG
>WBZZ01001722.1:77500-127500 GCA_019918135.1 Paulinella micropora
TCACATAGACACAACGAAGAAATCGACTTCCACACAACAGATAAACACAAGTAACACGCAGAAATGCACTTCATACAACACACAGACCTAGATACAAACACAGACAAACAGAAACATGTACACATACTTATACACATATCCGTGGTAATGACAGATAGATAGATAGATAGATAGATAGATAGATAGATAGATAGATAGATAGATAGATAAATAGATAGATAGATAGATAGATAGATAGATAGATAGATAGATAGATAGATAGATAGATAGATAGATGGCTTACGAGCCTGCATAGGTTGATTGCCTGTCTATCTATCTATCTATCTATCTATCTATCTATCTATCTATCTATCTCTATCTAATCTATCCATATTAGATAGTGAATCACCTTTGATCTGGAGGGCAAAGGGCAGCTCCAAGATCTCGGAATCAGAGGAGGACTTAGACACGGAGGAAGAATAAGAAGAAGGGTGAGAAGCAGAAGGGTAAGCAGAACTTACAGTGCTACCAGCAGCAGCAGCGGCGGCGGGTGAAGAGGAGGAGGAGGAGGACGAGGAAGAAGAAGAAGACGGAGACGAAGAAGAAGAAGAAGAAGAAGAAGAAGAAGAAGAAGAAGAAGAAGAAGAAGAAGAAGAAGAAGAAGAAGAAGAAGAAAGAGAAGAAGAAGAGGGAGATGAAGTAGTAGTAGGGGCAGCAGCAGAGGCAGTAATAGTAGTGGAAAGGGTAGTAGTAGTAGTAGTAGTAGTAGTAGTAGTAGTAGTAGTAGTAGTAGTAGTAGTAGTAGTAGATCCAGAAGCAGCAGCAGCAGAAGAGGAGGGAGAGGAAGACGAAGACGAAGACGAAGAAGAAGAAGAAGAAGAAGAAGAAGAAGAAGAAGAAGAAGAAGAAGAAGAAGAAGAAGAAGAAGAAGAAGAAGAAGAAGAAGAAGAAGAAGAGGAAGAGGAAACAGACAATGAAGGAGAAGAAGAAGAAGGTTTTTCCAGAGGTGGTAAGCTTGACGGACCCGAGGAGGAAGAAGAGGAAGAAGAAGAAAGAGCGATAGGAAGAAGTTGAACGTTGATATGGGAAGCAGAGAAAGAAGAGGAGGAAAAGGGTGTTGTCCCGTTCGTTTCTACAGCACATAGAGTATGTATGTATGTATGTATTTATGTATGTATGTATGTATGTATGCATGTATGTATGTATGTATGTATGTATGTATGTACGTACGTACGTACGTGTCTCGGTACGTATCTATGTATGTATTTATGTATGGTAGATGCGTAGGCAGTATGTATGTATATATCTATGTATGTATGTATGTATGTATGCATGCATGCATGCATGTATGTATGTATATATGTATGTACGTATGTATGTATGTATGTATGTATGTATGTATGTAGTAACCTGCTGTCTCAGTTCGCTGCGCCTTCACTGGATGCAGACTTATCTATATCAAACACACATCATTCTTCGTATGCATCACATATACAAGCATTTACTAATGCGGACTCCTCTGCCCCCTTGCCCCCCACCCCCACTCTCTCTCTCACTCACTCACACACACACATACGTACACTCGCACGCACACATACTGAAAGACACACGCACCTTGACGTCGCCGTCTTCCTGGTCCCTCCCAAACAGCGTTACGGGCCAACGTAAACAGCTTAGCAACTGGCAACCCTCAACCACTTCTTCCTCCTACACCATGCGTTTATGCATGTAGGCTTTGTGTATGTGCGCGTGCTTGTATTTGCTTGAAAAGACCTCCGTCTCAGTAAGAATTTTTTTTTTTTTTTTCATGTATGTATGCATGCATGCATGTATGCATGTATGTATATACATACGTTTGGCATGTGATACATGACAAGACCTCTGTCTGAGGACGAGTTTTTTCTTGTGCGCGCTCGTAACACTGTAACCTGGCCGCACCCTCCAAACAGGCATACCTACCACATTGACGTACAATATAATAGCATATTATGCGGCTAGCCGCAAATTTGACATGTTTTGCGGGCGAGCCGGGCCGGCAAACGTCAAATTTTAGCGTGCCGCATATGTAGCTTTATCGGTAACCTGACCACATTTTGTGGAGGTGGTCGATAAATAATGACAATCTTTCCATTCAGAAAAGAGAACGGAAATCAAGTATTCCCGTGGTGAAAATAATTGATAAACGTACCAGAAGTCTGGCTCGTAAGGGAAAGGTCTTCGGCGGTTCTTGCGGGTGCAAGGCTTCAGCGTATTGTCCGGGCTCATTTCGTTGGCGCAAAGGAGGGCATTGAGGGCGTCCCGGACAGACGTCAAGCCTGTAAATACATGCAGTAAGATACATATGTACATGTTCTTACATGTATCGTATTGGATTATATTATTTTGTAATGTTATGTATGTATATTAAGTACGTTACCAATGCGCAGGTCCAGCTCGGCCTTGGCGTAACGGTCGGGTGGACCGACCGATCTTTTGTGGTGGAAGTGGCGGGCCGGCGGTAAGCGGTTATCCATAAACAGCACGTAAGGGCAGGTGGCGAGGTGGGTAAGGTAAGGACAAGGTCGATGGGCCGAACCGGTTTGGAGTTCGTCCTGGAGGTCGAGCCAGCTAAGGAGAAAGAGAGAGAGAGAGAGAGAGAGAGAGAGAGAGAGAGAGAGAGAGAGAGAGAGAGAGAGAGAGAGAGAGAGAGAGTGAGAGAGAGAGAGAAAGAGAGAGAGAGAGAGAGAGACAGAGACAGAGAGAGAGAGAGAGAGAGAGAAAGAGAGAGAGATTGATTGATTCTAAGCAGTTTTTTCCTGCAACTCGGGCCAGCTGCGAAGGAGAGAGAGAGAGAGAGAAAGAGAGAGAGAGAGAGAGAGAGAGAGAGAGAGAGAGAGAGAGAGAGAGAGAGAGAGAGAGAGAGAGAGAGAGCATTCGCGTATATACCGTTGTTTGGACATGCCTGTAGGCGCATGGGTGAACACTACACATGTTCTCTTCACCCAGTCTGGCCCCACTAGTCTGGCGATGAAGGCCATGTTCTTCTTGACAGTCTCCCCTATGTATGAATGTTATATTGCGTATGTATGTATGTATTTATGTATGTATTTGTATGCATGTATGCATGTATGAATGTACGTATGCATGTATGTATGTATGTATGTATGTATGTATGTATGTACCAAGGTGGAACGCGCCCACCGGCAAAGGGCCCGCTGCATATATATACAAAAACACACATACATACGTGAATACATGAATACATGAATACATACATACATCCATACATCCATACATAACATACATGTATGACATAACACAACATAGAAACAGGCCGGGCTGCAGTGGAGGGGAGAGAGATAGAGAGAGAGAGAGAGAGAGAGAGAGAGAGAGAGAGAGAGAGAGAGAGAAAAGGGATAGGAAGAAAAGCAAGAAAGAAAAGAAAGGAAAGAAATAAAGGGACGGACCTGGGCGGCTGGGGGAGAAGAGGGTCGAGGATGAGGTAGAGCAAGAATGGTTGAAGTCGGTTGGACCATACTTGAGGACCAACACAATAGCGTCAAACCCCTCTGCAGCAAACTGTGTGACCTGGTTCAACAAGCCTTCCACATGCTCTTTACGGAAATGGTGCTCTCCCACCCCTACGCTTTCTACATACTCCTCGTCGTGTCGCGAAGAGAAATAGGAGGTAAATAAAGGAACTGCCCCACCGAGCCCTACGCGTGCTGGGTGCTGTAGAGCGCGTAAGGATACTTCCTCATTAAGTAGCAGGTTGATAACGGTGGACTTGCCCACACCGGTTGCCCCAAGCACCAGGATTCGGGCTGGCTCCTTAGCAAGCACGCGGGTCAAGGCGAACGGAGATGGTAAGAAGGACTTGACAGGACCTTTCTCCAACTCCAGATTGTCGCTGGGAGATTGCCCACTGTTGCTTGTGCTGCGTGGCCCTTCTTTCTTCGGGATGGCGAAGACTGGCGGGATGTGAAATCCGTCCGAGGCGCGCAGGCCATTTTGGGATTCAGCTCCGCTCAGGCCAGAGGAACCCTGCTGGCCTTTTTGGGTCTGGGGGTCGGTAGCGTCGGGCGAATGGTGATGATGGTAGTGCATGTCTTGATGGGGAGCAGCAGTCTGCTGCTGCGCGCTTGTGTTTGCGAGAGGCGCACCCGACCCTTCTTTGACTTGGGCCTGCTCACTTGTTGAGGAAGCAGGTGTGGGAATTGATAGGTGATTATTCGGGCTGGAGTGGTGGTGATACTGCTGGAGTTGCACGCCCATGACGCCAGCCGTTGGGGCTGAGGTGGCCTCGTTGGGCGGAGTTACCGGCCGGCCCAGCGTGGTCGTTGCGGCAGTGGGTGACTGTCCGGCGGTGGGCGGACCGGACTGTCCTGAAAGAACCGGAGTGAGTGGCTGGTTTGGGGAAGAGGAGGAGTTGCTGTTGAGGGAAGCTTGCAGCGCCTGCAACTGCTGGGCCAGTGCGGATTCTGGCAGGGAGGAGGTGCGCTTGGACGAGCGCGGCGCAGGGGTGCTTGAGGGGTCCGATGATGACCGGACAGACGGCGTTGGCAAAATGTTGCCAACGCGGTGTACGAACAGGCCGGGTTTGGGCCCCAGCAGGTGCCGGTGATTTCCCGTAGCGGCCGGATTCACTTCCAACCGCAGCAAACGTTTCACATCGCACGCGATCTCCAGCGCAATGTGCAAGTCACGATCCGTGCGCACCTGGATGTAGTCATTTTCTTCGTCTTGGTACTTGAGGACATATGGCCCCCCAAGAGCGAAACAATCTTCCACCGCTTTGTGCAGCGCCGCGACCGTAGGGGCCACCAAGCGGACCCGCCGGGTATCCCCTGCATATGTCAACTTGATCGTGGTGTGGGCCGGCGCCCGAGTATAGGGCCGGCCGTGGCGTAACGGTTCTCCGCGAGGGTGCTGTCGGCCGGCCCGTGACTCGCGCGTCTTGGGGGAAGCAGTAACGGAAGAAACGGGCGCCGCGGCGGCTGGGCCACCATTGGGGATGTGGGTCGGCCGGGCGGCGGACGGAGATTGTGCTGCTGCTCCTCCCTCCGGGTTAGACTGTGCCATGGGGAGAGAGGCTGGTATTGTGCTAGAGCCGGAAACTGCGCCGGCATGAGATGTGGCTGTCGGCGCGTTGGGCAGTGAGGTGCTGTTGCTGTTGCTGTTCAGAATGGCGGTAGTCACCACAGGCTTGGGCTCTAGACATAAGCACATACATATATACATACATACATACATACATACATACAAACATACATACATACATACATACATACATACATACCATACATACGTACATACATATAGACATACATACATACATACATACATACATACATACATACATACATACATGCATACATACATACATACATAACATACCTGAAACCTTGCGCTCCATAGCTTCAAGCCGGACGTCGTCTTGGTCCTAACAAGGTAGGTAGGTAGGTAGGTAGGTAGGTAGGTATAGGTAGGTAGGTAGGTAGGTAGGTAGAGAGAAAGAGAGGGAGAGAGAGAGAGAGAGAGAGAGAGAGAGAGAGAGAGAGAGAGAGAGAGATACCTGCCTTGAGGTGTTCTGGTTGCTGGTACTACTTCGAGACCCACTGTGGTTGTGGTTATGGTAGACGTTCTGGGGCAGCGCGCGACTGCTGTGGGTGCTGCTGTTCTTATTGAGACTGCTGCTACTACTACTGCTGCTGCTGTTGCTGTTGTTCTTGTTGTTGTTGCTGCTGCTGCTGTTGTTGTTGTGGTTGTTGTTGTTGTAGTTGTGGCTGCGGTGGCTGCTCTTGCTGTTGTGGAATCTGCTGTTGTGTTGGTCGTTGCTATTTGAGGCGTGAGCGAACGTCTCCGACATAACACCCTGCGCGAAGATATTCATCCATGATATACATACATGACACATGGCATGCGTAACATACATGACATAGACATATGACATGGATACATGACATGGATACATGCATTACAGTACATGCATAACAGTACATGCGTTGCAGATCTTACACGATCTTTATCGTCGCGTCGCCACGTTGCGACTAGAATTGAAATAGGTGTTAGAAGTAGTAGGTGCAGGCCCCATGTGTAAGTAACTGAGGCTGCCTTCTATTTGACTTCGCATTTCTTGCGGTCAGCTTTATATCACTATTGTTGTAATAGGTGTTAGAAGTAGGAGGCGCACGCCCCATATATAATTAGGCTGCTTTCTACTTAACCGAAGTTAACACTTAATATAATACAACGATTAAATAATATTTATTTCACTCTTAATGACTTATTAATAATGTATAAGCATACAAGCCGGGGGATGTTAATAGCAATATTAATACAATAATATTAGTTATATTACAAACGTCACATGACAGATATTACATATATTACACAGATTACATAGATTACATAGATTACGTATGTGTGCATGTATGCATAAATTGTTTGCATACATGGTCTGTACGTGTGTGTGCACTGTAACGTATATAATGTCACGTATGTGTATCTGTATGTAATGTATGTATGTATTTATGTACGTATGTATATGCATGTATGTATGTATGTATGTATATATGCATGTAATCTTTATACATAACGTACATACATACATACGTACGTACGTACGTACATACATACATACATACATGCATACATACATGCATGCATGCATACGTGCATACCATATACATGCATGCATGCATGCATGCACATGCATACTTACATACATACATACATAGATACATACATACATACAAAGACACACACACACATGCATGCATGCATGCATACATACATACATACATACATTACATACATACATACATACATACATACATACATACATACATACATACTTACATAAATACATACATACATACATGCATACATACATACATACACACATGCATACATACTGCATGTTCATCATAAATACATACATACATACATACATACATGCCTTGCAAAAATATATACATACATATGATACATACATACATACATGCATACATACATACATACATATACATACGTACATACGTACGTATGTAGGTACGTCCGTCCGTCCGTCTGTACGTGTATACGTACGTACGCACGCACGTACGTACATACATACATATATACATACATACATACATACATACATATACATACATACACACACATACATATACATACATACATACATACATACATACATATGTACATACATACATATCATACATACATACATACATACATACATATCATGCGTACATGCATAAATACATACATACATTGCATTACATACATACATACATACATATACATACATACACATACATACATCCATCCATCCATCCATCCATACATACATACATATGTATGTTACATACATACATACATACATACATAAATTACATATATGCATGCATGCATACATACATACATACATGCATGCATGCATGCATGCATGCATACATACATACATACATACATACATACATACAGAGAGACGTACAGACAGACAGACAGACAGACACACACACACACACACACATACACGTCGTCATCTCGATAAGAAATAAAAAATGAAGGGAGAGAGGAGAAGAGGAGAGAGGAGAAGAGGAGAGAGATCAAGAGAGAGATCGAGAGAGAGAGAGAGAGTGTGTGTGTGTGTGTGAGAGAGAGAGAGAGAGAGAGTGAGAGAGAGAGAGAAGAGCGAGTGAGAGCGAGATAGATAGATAGAATAGATAGATAGATAGATAGATAGATAGATAGATAGATAGATAGATAGATAGATAGATAGATAGATAGATAGATAGATAGATAAGAGAGAGAGAGAGGAGAAGAAACTGAAGAACATCGCGCGATGTGTCGCAAAGAAAGTAAAGAAAAACATCTAATGGACATGATTTTTGAGTGATATTCATCGCGATTTTCTCGTCTTAATTTTCGTTTCTAAAGCCAATGTGCTCCAACCCTAGGGTTAAAACATGTTTGACCATTGTATTTGACGCATAGGTGTCCATTGAGGTATGGACTCCATTGAGAGGAACTACCACCAATTCACTGTGCTTGAGTGGGTTCGGCACAATAGTGACTCGACTACCAAAACCAGTTTACATCTATCTAGCTGTGGACAAGCAAATTGGCAAAAGTTTTGGATCAACTCAGAAAATTGACAGCAACCAAAACCCAAATTTCCCCACCGCAGGCAGGAAAACACCAAATTTATCTGGCCTGTGGTGAGCCAGTTTGGGTTTTGGTTGAGTTGACTCAATTTTCTGAGTTGATCCAAAACTTTTGCCAATTCACAGCTCTGGGTCCGCGGAGAAACTATCAGATTCAATGGGGATTTAATGAGGTGTGTGGTGCCACCTTCAGTGGCGGAAATTTGATAGTTAGTGTAGTGTAGTGTAGTGTACTGTAGTGTAGTGTAAGTAGTGTAGTGTAGTGTTGTGTAGCCTGGTGTAGTGTAGTGTCGTGTAGTGTATGTAGTGTAGTGTAGTGTAGTTTAAGATCTAGTGCATTGTAGTGTAGTGCAGTGTAGTGTAGTGCAGTGTAGTGTAGTGTAGTGTAGTGTAGTGTAGTGTAGTGTAGTGTAGTAGTGTAGTGTAGTGTAGTGTAGTGTAGTGTAGTGTAGTGTAGTGCAATTTAATTACATGCAATGCCGTGCAATGCAAGGCAATCCAAAGCCGTGCAAGTACTCAGGCATGCCATATAATGTAATGTAATGTAATGTAATTTAATGTAACGTAATGTAATGTAATGTAATGTAATGTCATGTCATGTCATGTAAGTAGTATAGGGTGCCCAAGTGGCACCCTATACTACTACTAGTAGTATAGGGTGCCACTTGGGCACGCTTTTTCAATACATACCCCCGGAGGAATCAAAATCATTCCAACTGCATTCCTATTGAAAGTAGTATTTTTTACCAAAAAATTCACTCATTCACAATTTCATCAAAATCTCTCTTCATATTCATAGTTTGTTATTTCAAGACATCTTCACGACATCTTCAAGACATCTTCAAGACATCACAATAATTCAAGAAACTAATTTTTGCATTTTTCGCACCTCACAGAAAATCGCGTTTTTTGTTTTCTTGTGTTGGGGAAATAGGTAATCCCCGTGAAGTCAGTTTCTTTTCCTTTTTTATTTCAATACATACCTTCAAAATCATTCCAACGGCCTTACTCTTCATTTCGCAAGCAAACAATACAGAAAGCAATTATAAGCAAATAAGCCTTAGTGTTAAAAGTTAATTTCTATTTAAGTAATTATAGAGGCACTTATATAATGTCAGGCAAAGAAACGAAACCGAACCGATTCAGGATTTCAAAAGGTTGTGTAATGGTTAAGAATAATGAAAAAAGACCTATGGTGAGAGTTCAATGGAGAGAAGGAGGAAAAGTTATGTGTCAGAGTTTCAGCATAGGAAATGACAAATCAAAAGAGCAAGCATTGGAAGAAGCAAATAAATATTATAAAGAATTTGTAATACCTAAATATGAAGAATGGAAAATAAACTATGACCGTGAAAGAAAAGCAATTAAAAACGAAAAAATCAAGAAATAGATAATCAAAAGTTATATTTGTGAATGTGGAGCAGAGATTACAAATGGAAGTAAATGTAAGCATAAGAAATCTAATAAGAATAAAGAAAATGTAAATCATTTAAAGAAACAAATAATATTACAATAAAAGATGACAGCTATGTTACGACAGGCGGACAAGGAATTGAAGGAACTATATAACAAACATTTTCCAGAAGCACAAGCGGAAGACATAAGATTTAAAGTATATACAAAAAAGAAACCCTTCAAAGATACAGCAAGGCAATTAAGTTTTGGACAGAGCAAAGAGATAAAGCATTATCTGAACCTTCAACTTCTTTAAATATATGTAAATGGAGAATATGTGATGAAGCAGTTGAGGAACTAAAATTAAGGGCTATGATAATGTTGAATTAAAGAAGTAAAATCATTTAAAGAAATAAACATTATTACATATACAATGGGGAGGCCCAAAAAAATCTTACAATTGAAGACAGACAAAAAGCAAACAACGAAAAGGCTCTAGCATATTATTACAGAAATAAAGATGAAATAAATAAGAAGAGAAAGGAACATCTAAAAGAACAAAATAGGAAACTTAAAGAATATGAGGAAATAATTAAATCAAAATCAATATAAAAAACAAAATAAACAATTACTTTTTTTCGCCGTTGGAATTGAAATCATTTCGACGGGGGTATGGGTGAATTTTATGTTAAAGACAAGGACACACCACTATATAGAGGCACACAGGGACACAGGACACACCCAACATTTGAGACGTCAAAATTATTTTAATGTTATAAAATTATATTTCCTTGAATATATTTACCAAACAATGGAGACACATACCTATAACGGCAAAGTCTACAGGTTGGATTGATTAAGGGAATATAAAATCAACTATGCGATTAAATCAATCAGGGGTCAGGATGTGCTATATATCAAACCGAAGGAAAGGAAGTATAAGATAGATACACCGACCGCCCAAAATTACTTAAACCAAGTAAGAGGCGCTGTGTATTTTGAGCACCACACTATACCAATAGCACCGACCTTACCAAACATTGAAGAAAAGAAAGATAGAAAAGAAAATGTCGAAGACTTGATGGCATGGGAATTACGAAATCAAGAGAGATGACAGAAAGGAACACAAATTAGGAATTAACAAAAGTATTTATTCGGTTAGGTTGAATGGAAACTTTCGTTCATTTACTATGTGAGATGTTATAAGATTTGTTGATATTATTTTGAATGACTTTCTCAAAAGACAAAATCCAAATAATATGGTTAATTTAAGGATTGAGTTTGTAGATTATTATGGAAAGGTATCTACGGGACTTCATAAGATTAATCAAATTTCTGTGGGTGATGTCTTAGAAAGATTGTCGGCAATATTTCAGAGCAACGAATTTTTATATACAGACGAAAAAGGCACTAATTTAGATAAATTAAGGTTTGTATTAAAATCTCTTAAGATGCCGACCGGCGGAACAAGGCTACAGGTTTTGAATAAATTAGATATCTATAAAAAGAAAGGAGTAATTCAAATCAAAAATGACGACAACATATGCTTAGTTAGGGCGATCGTTGTTGTGAAAGCAAAAATTGAAAAACACCCGAAATATAAAATGATATTGATGGGACGAAAAATTCAAGAGGAGTTAGCCAAAGAACTACACAACAAAGCAAATGTAATTGAGGATGTGTGCGGTATTCCGGAAATTATTACCTTTGCTGATTTCATTAAATATAATTTGGTTATTGTTGAATTCCCTGATAAAATAGTTTATAAAACAGAACTTGAAGATGAGAAAGGAGAACGGCTTACAAACCTATACATTCTTAAAACAGAAGGCCACTACGATGCCATAACTAATATGAAATCTATGGTAGGAAAAAAGAATTTCTGTGAGTTATGTTTCAGGCTATATGGAAAGACACGCCTGTGAAAGTGAATGTGGTATCTGTGAAACAAAAGGATGTTTAGGTATTAATGACAGAAGTGAATGGAAGGAATGTCATTCCTGCTGTAGAAACTTTCCTAATAAGCAATGCTTTGAAAGTAATAAAGGAAGCACTTGTGATATCAAAGCGAAATGTAAGGGATGTGGCTTAAACTACAGGAAGAAAGATATTCATGCGGGTATGCTAAGTGCCGTAATTGCAAACTAGTGAAACCGCTTGAACATCAATGCGAGATTACAAAGAAAGAAATCTTACAGCCTTCTGAGAAATTCGTATTCTTTGATTTTGAAGCTACACAGGACACTGGCGAGCATATCGTAAATTACACGGAAAGTCAGTATTTTGATGAAAAGCAGTCACCCGTTATCCATAAGAATATTAAAGATTTCTGTGCGTGGGCTTTTGACATCAAGCACAGCGGCTATACATTCATAGCACACAATGCCAGAGGTTATGACTGTCAGTTTATACTTCGTTGGTTAGTTGAACAAAATCAGACACCATTCGTTATTTATCAAGGCGGTAAAATTATGATGATGACGATTGGAAGCAACGGCAACAAATACCGTTTCATTGATAGTCTCAGTTTCTTGACGATGCCCTTATCAGAGTTTCCTAAAACCTTTGGACTGGCAGAACTTAAAAAAGGTTTCTTTCCTCACTTCTTCAATACCGCTAAAAATAAAAACTATGTCGGAGTTATGCCACATAAGAAACATTACGGCTACGACACTATGAAAGAAGGTAAGAGAAAGCAGTTTCTGGAATGGTATCAAGAGCAGGTAAGCAGTCATAACCACTTTGATATGGCTAAGGAAATAGCAGAGTATTGTCATAGCGATGTTGATATTTTAAGAAAGGGCTGTATGGATTTTAGAAAGCAGTTTTTAGAGTTCGGTATTGACCCTTTTCAATATACAATCGCGAGTTGTGTTATGGCCTTATACAGAGCAGACTATATGCCAGAGAACTCAATCGCTGTTTTGAAGGCGGAAAAACATAACAGGATGACTGCAAGGGTATGTGTGGAATGGTTGGCTTACAGGGCAAGATTAGATAAGACAGGCATTAAACATGCATTCAATGGTGGTGAAAAAATGTTTAATCTGTCTGGCACCAAAGTGTATGTGGATGGATGGGACGAGAAAAACAAAACCGCTTACGAGTTTTATGGGTGTCATTGGCACGGCTGTCAGAAATGCTTCAACAAAAGCACAATGAACATTAGGGAAAATAAAACTATGGGCGAACTACACAAGGAAACACAGATGAGAGAAAGACAATTAAAAGAACAGGTCAGGGTGGTAGCCATATGGGAATGTGAATGGAGGATTATAAAAACAAGCGAAAGTTTAGCGGAAGATACAAACGAACGGATTATTGAACAGGAAGGCTTAATAGCACGAGAAGCAATGTTTGGGGGCAGAACAAATGCTTTAACTTTATATTGGAAAGCCAGACACAACAATGAATATGCGAACTACATTGATGTATTTTCATTATATCCGACTCTAATGTATTATGACCCATATCCCAGCGGGCACCACAGCATTCATAGACCAACTAATGAAGGAGAACAAAAAGATATGAAGGACAAAATTATCCAAAAGAAATATTTCGGATTAGCAAAAATTAAAATGCTACCGCCGAGAGGATTACTACACCCAGTCTTACCTAAGGCCGACAGAGGTAAGATGATGTATTACTTATGTAATATAAATGCGGAACAACCAACCAAAAGGGAGAATGTGAGCATACAGATAATGAACGAGCACTAACAGGCACTTGGGCTACTCCTGAGATTTACAAAGCATTAGATAAGGGATACAAGATATTGAAAGTTTATGAAGTATGGCACTGGGCAGAACAGAGCAACAGCCTATTCAAGGAATACATTAAGACTTTTACACAAGTGAAGCAAAAGCAAGCGGATACCCCGACGGCTGTATCACGGAAGAAGCTAAAAACGAGTAAATAAACAATATGGAAGCTAAGATGGGTGTTAGAATGGATAAAGATAAAATAGAGAACTCAGGACGGCGGGCGGTTGCTAAGTTGTGCTTGAATTCATTGTGGGGGAAATTTGGAGAAAAGCAAAACAAAACACAAAACAAAATTATCAATGACAAGGATTCTTTATACAAGGTCATAAATTATAAATCTGTTGATAACATTAATATCAATATTATCAATGACCAAATCATAGAAGTAAGTTATGATTTGAAACAAGATGCTGTGAGCGACCCTATCAAAACAAATTCTCTACGGCCGCACAGTCAATCTCTTCATGTCCGACAGGAAAAGACAAGGAGATAAAGGCGAGAAGAAACCACCGGAAACTGATGAAGAAAACGAAGAACCGGAGGAGGTAGAGGAAGAGGATTCTGTCGATAAAAACGATTCTACCTACGTCCCCACCGACGAAGACGAATACGAAGTCCATTATCATGACAACCCTTCAGTCAAAAAGCCAAACTCCGCCATTTCCAAAAGAACCCGTCATCAGGATCACAAGCGCACCCTTGTGAAAAGACATAAAACGCAGACGTCCCCGGACACGTCCGCTACTACTTCACCGGTACTCTCCCACTCAAGTCCCGACTTTGATGTGATTACCCAACAAGACAATGTCAATGATCAACTCGCGTGGTCGGCCCTCCGAGACTCTCGGCGGGCGTCTACCTCGAGAAGTAGCCCTGCGGCACGACCCCTCGTTTTTGAATCATCACAGGCAACCTCGTCATCTGCATCATCATCGTCATCGCCGCTGGTGACTTCGATTTCGCCATCACAAGCAGCATCGTCATCATCTCAGGCGTCATCATCTTCATCGCCACCGACGTTGCCAGCAGTTCCGACGCCCCCACAGGCCGTACTACCGTCCGCAGCGGCCTTTGGTCCATCGGCATCGGCCCCTGCACAACTTTTGCAGCAACAGCTTCAGGATGCGCTGGCAGATCCTCCGCCGTCCCCGGTTTTACCTGCATGGGAATGGTCCTCAGCATGTTCTACACGGAGTTAAAGATGAGCGTCCAGGATCTTGAGTACGAAGTTCTGTTGACCAACGTACCAGGAGGAAACTGTACGACACTTTCCCCTGAAGAAACCAGAGACAACTATCATATCGGCTACCCCCACAGAGACCTCATCCACCCAGGTTTTGATGTCCAGTCACACCTGCCACGCGAACTGCTACGCAGCTCACGGTCAGACCCAACCCAGATCGATGACTCTCCGGCGAAATCCGACAGCAATTCTGGTTCTTCATCGAGTTCCAGCTCCGCACCCAGCTCCTCATCGAGCTCGTCTAGCTCGACCTCATCTTCATCGACGATGGTTTCAGCTCCGCCTCCACAGGCCCCAGCTCCGCCTCCACAGGCCCCAGCTTCGCCACCATCGGCCCCAGCTCAGCCACCGCTGACCCAAAATCAGCCTCCAGTGGTTTCAGCCCAGCCACCACCGGCCCCGGCTCATTTACCAGCGGCCGCTGGCTCCGACCCACTGGCCGCACCGTTGCCACAAACAACTCGTGCGCACCCTATTCAACTACAGCCCTCATCTGGCTGCAAACCGAGTGGAAACAAGAAGCACGAAGATGACGACGATTCGAAAGGAGGTGGACAAGGCCCCTCATGATCATCATCGAGCAATTCATCGTCTGGCAGCTCGTCGTCGAAGCCGGCGACGACTTCGACAGCTGCAGCCTCTCCTCCTCACTCGATGACACGACGGTCACAACAACCTCCGAACAAGGACAATGAAATCGAACCGCACGGAATCCGATCTGACCCCCTTTCGATTTTTCCAGGCATTTTCCGCCTTCGTGATGTAAACCCGACCCTTCGTACAGACACCCGTTTTGCCCTTCTACAAAGGATCAACCTTTGGCACCACCAAGGTTTTATCACATCGTACGCTCACGGCAACAGCAACGCCGCCACGGCAACGATCCATGGTAACACTTACCCTAAAGCCAAAATCGGAATCTGGAAGAAGGTGAGCCTTTTAGAAAACGAAGGTCAGCGAACAGGCAATGATATCCCACAGCCACAACCTGATTTCGAAAATTGCGCCCGTGAGCACAACTTTCCAGACGGAGTCTTTGCTTTCCAAGCGTCGACCCGACGTGGACAACATGCCCACTGATGTGAATGCAATGGCCCAACGTGCGATTCCAGAAACCGTACATCACCACCATCCCGACCACGTCCCTTTAACGTGTCAGCGATAAATCCAGTACTTGGCTACCGTCTACGCCAAGCGATCATTGATGAACTTAACTACTTCGCCAACTGTGGTAAGATCATCCCTTTCTCCATGGACGCTGCCAGATTCAACAGTTCAGCTGCTATCAACGGTGTCCTCCCCCTCAAGGAGAAACGACGCGTATGGAAGATTTTTGCTGACCTCCTTGCACCTCTGGGACGAGATAGTATGAGCTATGCATACTGTTCAGAGTCACCCATGCCTCACCTTGGTAACCAGGAACTCTTTTACGACCTTCCAACAGGCATCTTTGCCTACTCAGTTCACCACTAAAATGCCCCCACCCTGTATGGTGCCTATGTGGATGCCCCGCCGAATACCCGTCACGCGGCATGGCCCCTCCATCACGAAGTCAGCCTGCCTCTCCCGATCATCGAGCTGTACCTCCGAGGCGACGACTTCTCGACCATAAACACTCACCCGCGACAGGTGTTTGGCTCCAAATCTGCTCCTGTGGAAATCGCGGCACCCGAACCTCAGTCCAGGCAAGGCCGGCGACACCGTCGTCGCCATAGACGCAAAGGCAGGAACCAAAACCTCCAGCCCCGGCATCCTCCTGCACGTCCAGCCCCATGGTCGGACGTCCCCGAGACCCATCAAAATGCCGCACGCCTGGCTCACCCAGTGGTCGCCCGCGAAGTCGTCGCCAACCCAACACGCTCGCTCGGCCTGGCACCGACTCGACTCAGTCTCTGAACAATATGCAAAGCCGCGCCGGACAACCAAGTCTGGAGCGCTCTCCAGACTCTACTCAATTGAGGCCACCTGACTCTGTGGCGCTTGCGGCCGGCAACGATTTGCCCATCCCGCACATGGATTCCCCAAAGCAAGACCCCGCGCAAACAGATCCTAGGTTTCCTACAGAGGCAGTCAACCCGGACCTCACCAGACCTCAACAAGACCAGCTCTGGGACCTCATTCGCAATTACGAACACACTGTTCTTTCTCTTCGGTCAACACCGAACGTCAAACCGGTTACGGCCCCATGCCCGCGCTGGATTCCGGCAGAACGCGAACATCTCTCCAATTGGACTACGAACGCCATCAATATGCAGGCACATGGAACTACGCCTCCGCGCAACGTATACGGACAATCCGCAGTCACCCAAATGGAGAACATGAGGATATCGAGAAGGATGCCAGTCCAGATACACGAATCGGCTACCTTGACCCTACAATCTCAGCCCCCCTGGTCCTAACCAGCTTTCAAACCAAGTTTGTGACACACCCGGCCCTCATGGATCGACGTCCGCGCCTCGCCCGGAAAATCACGAACTAACGCTACCCGGCATGGCCAACAATGCCTGCCGTGTACCCCCTTTTGCAACCTTGAAAGAATCCAGCCCCGAGGCCACACCGCCCCCTGCCCCAACCAAAAGTGCGCTCCGTTGTGACATCTACCTACGGACAGATGTCAACCACAGAGGCGTCACTGGCACGCTACACGCTGGCACTGACCATCGCGCTCCGGTCATCCTAACCTTCTTTCATAAGTTCAGGAACACGGAAACCCACTGGACGACCTACACGCAAGAAGCCTATGGCGTCATGTATGGAGTTCAACAGTGCCGCTACTTCCGCAACGCTAACCACTGGGAACTTACCATCGCCGCCAACCTCAAACCACTCATGTGGTCATGGCAAACTCGCTACCCTTTGGTCGTCGGATGGATTCCGAAATATCTAAAGACACTGGGACCAAAAATCGAATACTCCCCTGGTAAACAAACACCACTCCAGGATGATTTGCCCCGTGCTCCCCGCATGAACCCAGCTGTCCCGACCCAAGTCGATGAAGCCGCAGCTACCATAGCGCTCCTCGCAACCATGCCACTGCCCAGAGCAGACTCTACCCTGTGGCTTACTACCGAAGACACAAATGCTGCTTGGAGACGAAGCTCAAATCTCTCCCATGCCACATCATCCGCGCGAGCCTAACAAAGACAAACGCTCAAGCCCCGTGGGATCTGGCTATCGTCATACCGCCGGCTGACCGTCCTGTGAACGTCGCGCGGGCCATGTTCTCCCTTCGCAAGCCGTTTGCTCTGCTCATTCCGGACGATGCCGTCGACGCTATCCCACATCGTACCCTTCCACCGGCAACAGTCGATGAGTGTCACCAAATCCAATTTAAAGACAACTTAGTTTGGTTACTCTTTGGCCTCCACATGGAATGGATCTACAAATACCCTCTTGTCGCTACTTCACGCGCTCCCCGCACCGCTTAAGCGAGTCAACTTCGACACCGTTTTAAAAGAAGAACAGGAACAGCGATTGGTTTCTCCCCACAGTTCCTTAGCGCCACTTAGGTATCATCATCATCGGCGAATCCTTCACATAAGGAATAGCCATCCCCCATCACTCTCAAGTGGGTTTACCCATCGTAATGGCTTCACCCGCCCCCGCCCAGCGCTTTTCCCACTTGAACCGTCATCGTCCCTAGAAATATTACCCCATGACCGGCGTACCCATGTAAGTCCTTGATCGCCTCTTATGCATGCAGGTCAACGATTATTCTCACCGAACTTGAACCCCTCAGTGGTTATATCGGCACGGCACACTTGGTGCTTCATTGGTTCATCTTGGCTATGAGATACCCGGCCACCTAATTTTCCACGGCTCGACATCGCATCCCGATATCAACGCTCGCTACAGCGCCTCAATTGTCCCAGTCCCGCTGCAAATCATGGATATCCGGCCCCGGCTGATCATCGTCTGCATCGCGCCAGTATAGACGCGTCCTTCTTCTACTCTCTCTTGGTTTATGAGACTCGCCCACCTCTCTTTCTCCTTTTGGACATTTTTTTTTTGTGAGACAACATACTTCGTTCGTTAATCACTCATTCTGTACGCAACTCAACTCAACCGTTAGGTCTGGGGGTGGGGGGGGGGGAGTTATCAGACTGAGCACCTTAACGACCGGCCAAAACCTTTACCGTTGATAAGACACTCTTTTTGACCGGTTCATTAGATTCTCCTCTGCACGACGTTTCGACTTCACTAACTAGGTTTCGATTTCGTTCAGAAATGATTTCAAACGATCAGTTCAAAGTTCTTTTTAGCTATTGCCATTTTCCCCATCAGTATTAATTTTTTCCCCGATTTCCCGTGAAACACGTTTTACGATAAATTTTAGGACAAGGAAATACACAGAAGAACGCAATAGTTTTCCGTTCCCAGTCATTTTTGCCTTGAGGCTTCCGAAATCAATTTGGGGAATTTTCAAGTCCAACAACCCGACAACTATCCGTTTATGACTGTTTACTTGAAGACTCGCGACACTATCCGTTTGAGAACGTGAGACCTCACAATCTACGTTCGACACTTGATCGTAAGTTGCACCCAAGCCTGCCAAGAGTTCGAAATTACGTAAATAAACGAAGTGACCTCTGTACTATTTACTGGTATTTCACCTGCTCACACTGAGTCAGGACTCAAAGCAGCCATAGTGTTCTATTAAGAGTTCGTTGAATCTGCCTACTTGAAGAGTTGTATACAAACTCACAGAATATATTTATTGATGCCTATCCTTTTACACAACTAATTCAAAATATGATCCACTCCGCTAGTATTATTATTAATAACCCAATCCTCTGCTCTTATATAAATAAGGATCAAAGATGATGGAAAATCTGGGAGACTAGCGGAGCCAAAAACAACTTGGGCCAAGGCAAACACCAGCAGATTCCCGTGGTCCTGCCTAACGATAATATATTCCGGTCTAAAAAGTGTAACGGTCACTAATAGTAATATTATCATGAGTCGTTACCCGGTTGAGAGGGTTATTCTCGATTATTAACTTCCTCTTGTTGTGTCTCGCCCGGGTTGACACAGGGGTATATTGATAGTAAGGCACAGTAGCACATATTTACCTATCTGCGCCTACACTTGGGAATGGTCCTCCCTCTCCGGTTTCAAGAGTCAAGTAGTAGTATCCGATACTGTCAGTGACCCTCATCATAAGTTTATTAGGAGTAGAGAGTTCAGTAAATGTGAGCGGTAGGAATATTGAGGCTGTCGAGTTTTGGCTCGAGGTTGATGGCTTCCCCCGGGCCTCCTTCCGAGGCTTAAGATCGTACTGACTCGGACGATTGAAAGAGAGAAAATTCAAGTGTGTTACTCCGAATAACTTACTTTCAGTTTTCAACTTACGCGGAATTTTGCGAAATTCGAATTTGATTTCCTTTTGAATTTCACTTGAATTTGCATTTTGAATTTCGCTCTGCATCTTCAAGTCCCCCCCCCCCTCTGATGACTCTTGTCATGCAATTATGAGGAGTAACCCGGTCTTCGTCCTGACACCGTTAGGCTCAGTTGTTGTGCGCACATTCGGTAGGCTCTGCATTCTGGTGTGATGGACGGCACGCGTGCCGTTGGATGTGTAGAATAAGTCTTACCCAGTGGTCTGGCAAGGCTTTCTCAACACACCCCCACCAACGCTCCCGCCTGATATCCCCGGCCTTGGTGGGATAGAGGCCTAGTCGAAACTGGGTAGAAGTTCGCCTGATGACCTGCGAAAGACTTCCCAGCATCTGTCGGCTTGATGCGGATAACAACCTGCTAATAGCCCCGTCCATTTGTTGGAATGAACGGGCGCTTTGCCAGTTTAGGTTTTTGTTTTGTTTTGGTTGTCCTCGGTGGACTTTTTGTGGTGTTAAATATGTCGGCTCGGAGCGAAGTGGTCGAAGAAAGTGTCTATGGTATGTACAACCCTAATCGGTAGGGTCTCAAAAGTCGTCATATCCGCCCGCCTCCAAATATCTCATATACTCGTCCTCCGTGCTGGACTGAGAGGGTGAGCGGTCTCGCCCTTCCGGTTGGTCCGGGTGGGGAGAGTCTCGCTCGTGGTCGAGCTGGGTCTGAAGTGTTTCCCGTTCATCGTCGATTAGGTTGAACAGATAAAGGAAAGACTGCGACTGTACATAATCTGGATATAACCGCTGAATAATGGCCCGAGTTTATATTCGTATACTTCCTCCCATCGGGGGTAGCAGTGTCGGGAGTAGTAGAGGTAGCCCTGCGTGGCCATATGCCATCGGAACTCCGCGTCCTGCACGGCGCCGTCCCACTGCGGACGAGCGTGCTTTCGGCATTGTCTGCCCCACTCCTCAGCCCAAGGCAACCTATTCTGAGGAAAATTAGGAGGCGGGCCCATGATTTCGGTTACTGCCCGTATCGCTGGTGCGTTTTCCAATCGTAGCAACGATGCGTGCGAAGGTGGGTGAGCCACAACGCAGGCTGCTCATGTCGGAATCGGATGTAGTGTCGTTGTCTCAGCCGTGCCACCCCCCGCAAGCGTGCGGGAATCGGCATCCGTCGTGTGTGACGTTCCTTCCGCCTAAGGGCAGGAGAGCTGGTGGGATATGTCTGGCACCGGGTAGTAGGAGGTAGCGATTATAGAACGCGCATCTCAAGGGGTCATCCGAGACTCTCCTTGATCTGCCGCAGCTCTTCACCTCCACTGCCAGCTCCCATGGGCGATCGCGGCCCGCTCTAAGGTAGTAGGTAATAGGCCAGGCGTTGATATCCGCCTGTGGCCATTGTAGCCGTCGGAGCTCATGGGGTTCCAGGAGCTGTTTCGGCGCTTTAGCGATGCCATAGAATCGGAACGCGTGCGCTCTTTGTTGGTCGGTCAGTTTCGCCCAACCATTGATGGACTTGGCCTGTTCGAATTGTGCCTTGGTGAACGGTCCCCTGTTGCAGGTCCCGTCCGGGGCGCGTATACGTACGGCACCACATGCGAGAGCGGGTTTTCCCGTGGATGCCAGGTCTGTTTATTTTCGACCATATGGACAGGTTTCGGCCTTATTGCCGATTGCATCCTCTCATTGTACGCATGCTCGATGCACATGTGCGGCCCGTACCGCTCTGGCGACATATACACTGCGTCGGTGATACCCCACCACACAAACGACGATAAACCACACCATCGGATGCCAAGGGGGCCGGATACAATCCGGAGGGACCAACCCAACCCCGCCCGATCCCACCCATTTCCAACAGCCCAAGCGGCACACTCACAGACCACTCAGACACTGAGTCCACTCCTACGAGACCGGAGGGGGTTGCAACGCCGGCTAGTGTTGCAACATCACCTTCCTCTCCTCCCACGGACGAGGATTTCAATCCGGAGGGCCTAGCCACTCGCAAACCGGACGACGACGGCCTAGGGGTTGAGTCTGATGAGTCTGAAGGGTGCCATACCCCGACTAAGGCAGAGCGACGACAAAAGTGGCGCCTTAACTATGGAAAAAGGTCGGCGTTCGAGACATCCTCTCGCCCGATAAGTAAAGTGACGGGCTAAACCCGCCCGAAGAAATACGATCCAACGACCCGGCGTATCAGCACCACCGCTGTTCGCCACCCGAACAAGCCCGACACTGGGGCAGGGAAGAGTCGTTCATAGCGTACTTCCACAAGAGTGATGCCATACCATATGTATACGGACCGATCGATCGACCGGTGTGCTCACATGGAGGTATGTACGTACACGAGAACACCTTTCGGGTCATCAAATGGAGTATTGACTCCAAGGAAGACGAGGACTCCGAATCCTTACAATCTACTCCTCGCCAAGCGGCGAGCTACTCAGGCTCAACCGGCTCATGCGACCATACCGCATACCGGAAGAGACAATGCTGCGGGGGGTTGGACCCACACCAGGTCCTCTTTCAGGGTCCTGAGGAGTTTGAAGAGCTCTCAAAACCTATCCGGTATGCCTTTGACCCAGCGTCACGCCGGATACACCGAATCTATCCTCCATACCCGGACATAACGGACGCGGAGCGCAGACTGCTACAATGCCCGGCACTTTGACACACCACGAACCCGCGTACCAACCCGTTCAGGCCGACGGAGGAGCCGTACCGACACCGGCCCGGCTAGTCGGGAACCAGGTCAACTGGGTTCCGGACCCTCACATATTTGAGGAAAAACCGCGAATGGTCAGCTTACCACCACCGCTGCCGCCGTTAGATGATGAGCGGGGGGTCTGGTCCAACAACCGGTCCTATCACTACGCGCACACCGAAGAGAATGCCCTGCGGGTGGTGTGTGGCGGGTTAAGAGCGTTTCCTTTCCACTGCAACCGAAACTGCGGGTGTATATGTCACCAGAGCAGTGGAAATGACTTGCATTAGCAGGCTCTCCGTGGGTGGTTGGGACCCAGACGGTTGTTTGGCCTCCGGCGGTTCCCCCGCTATCGGCTGGCTGTCCTGCCTTGTGTCCGACGCCTTCCCCGTGCTGATCGCGACGACTTGCATTAGCAGGTGTATGACCACGATGACGTACACCGACGCTACGCACGCTAGCAGGCACGCTAGATACTGCTCCAGCGCTGTTTGCATACCTATAGGTGGCACCTGGACGTTAGTATTCGTGTCGTGTCTGTTCAAAGCAATAGCATTTTTTGAGAGGCAGTCAGGAAATAAAGAGAGAATGATATTGTGCGACCAAGAGTTCACCGCCCCAAGTGAGATTAGAGAGAAATATACAGATATAATATGGAAAGATGCAGCCATAGGCGATAAAGATGGCAATGCGAGAGCGGAGAGAATGAACGGGGTGACAGGGGGGCCTGCACGCGCACTGCGACAGCATGCCCGATTCCCGCCCAACTTTTGGGAGGAAATGGAGCATACTGCCACTATTTTATACAATATACTGCCTATAAGCAAAGGGCCACATAAGGGCAAGTCCCCATACCAATTATTTTTCAAACAGGCCCCACCTCTGCACCAATTGAGACCAATCGGTTGCATGAGGGTGGTGCACATGGGAAAAGTAGGGGGTAAAGGGTCCATGCCCGGCAAGTTAGTAAAGCTAGTCGGTTACGATATTCATCGTGCCTTATCAGGACCCAACGGGCGAAAGGTTATAGAGGGTGTTAGGAATGTCCGTTTCGATCCTAGTAGGGTAGGGGAGTCCTTAGGTCCTCAGGTAGAGTGGGGAGACGAACCTGAGGGGGAGAGTAGGGACAAGCCTGAAATCGACGAAGTGAATGAACCGTATGAACACGAGGAGGGGCTGGGAGAAGCAGGGATAGCTTTAGGGACTAGCAACACTGCCGATTTCGAGCCCAGTTCAGCCCAGTCACCAGATCCGCCATCCCCACAGAGCGCCCCCGGCGAACACAAGGAGAATAGTGAGGTGGTTGTAAAAGTGGAGAGAGGGGAAAACTGAGCCCAAACATAGTGAGGAGCCCGTCGAGGAAGCTCAGGGGGAGTATGTAGACGAGCGAATTAGTATAGGGCCGGTGCTTGTTGCTAGGAAATTGCTGGCTGAATGTAGAAGGGGGCCACTGCATTTCGGTGTTTTGATTGACCTTGCCCTCACAAAAAAGTCCGGGAGCCTCAGTTTCGAACTGCTCCTTGCTGGTGAATTGCTGCCAGTTCCTGGAGTCATTCCAGAAAGGGTCGATGTAATTCTCAATCAAAACCCTCACATTTTTCTTGCCATGTTCGGTGAGCTTCACTGGAACAAGGTATGGTTCAGGCAATTGCAAGTCTGGGAAACAATTCTCAGCCAACTTGGTAGACAATGACTGGGCGTGAGCCTGGAGAAAGGGGCGAATTTGCCACTGATCTGGCGCGCGGTACATGCGGGGAATAAAAATTTCCTTCACGCCAACCAAACTGTCCCTTTTTATCTCCAAAGAGCGCTCTTCCACGTCGAGCAATTCGAAGCCTTTCGCGATCAGTTAATTTTTCAAAGCTTCTTGTTGCATGATTTCCAGAGCTCTTTCTTGTTGTTGCCTGGTTTCCTCTTTGGCATCCTGGGATTTCAGCCGCGCGGCACCAGTGTTCTTGGGCTTCGCAGCAGCCTTGCGTTTCTTCTTGGGATTGCCATATTTCTGTGAAGCCTTTTGTTATTTCCCTTTTTTTCGCTTGAGTGACGTGCCCTTGCCAGAAGAAGATGCTTGGGACTTGTTCGACTCACTGCGCCAGGCTTCAGTTTCTTGATCTTCCTCTCCTTCCTCATCTTCCCCATCTTCTTCCTTCTCCACTTCTTCTACTTCATCAAGCTGAGCTGCTCTTCGGTTGCTTGCTCTTCTATTGATTTCTGTTTTGCAACTGGTTTGGGCGCGGGGGGGCTCCTCAGATTTCTTGTCAGTTGGAACAACCACAGTTTCAGCGTCGGTTTCAGACTTGTTGTCAGGCAAGGGATTAGGCGGTGGTGTTGAAACATTCAGGGTTGGTCCCGGCTTTGGAGTTGACACATGAGCTGTGGAAGCTGCCGAGGTTGCTGATTTTGATCCCGATATTAATCGGGTAATGTCTTCGGTCGAGATGTGGATCGTTGGTGGTGAAGAAGACGAAGACGACGACGACGACGAAGAAGAGGACGACGATGAAGAAGACGAAGACGACGACGACGACGATGTCGAAGAGGCAGGAACTTCAGCGACAAAAGCTGAGGGACAACACAATTAAGGAAATAATGAATGACTACATTGAATGCAAACGGCAAGAAGAATTCTTACCACGTTTACTCTCTGGAAGCATAAGGCCCTTTTTCGACAACTGAGTCCAAAGCTTTCGGGTTGCTCCTGTCACAAAAACATAATTTACAGGAGTAGGGTCTACTCCAATCTTTTCTTTGTGTGTGCAATGGCCGAGACATCAGAAAAGCTTAAAAAAGACACAAAAAGAAAGGAAAAATTACCATGCTTTTTTCACTTTTTTCGGTTTAGCACTCCAAAGGTTGGTATTGCTGAGAGCATAGAGTAAAAGCAGTATTGCTGCTGAGTTTCATCAAAGCCCGCATTTTCGAGTTCCTCTGCGCTTGCAACTTTCAACGCGGACCACTGAGCGAACGTCTGCATAAAAAATCAAGGCTCTGTGAATTCGTAAAAATTTCTTTTTTCTTGAGGGACCAAAATCACATCAAAAGCAACAAAGAAATTTTAGCAGTCATCACAGAAACAAAGTCAGATTAGGGTTTACTCCGACTTTTTCAGGTTGTGTGACACACGATACATCATCACAGCATTAAAAAAAAAAGACCGTTCAGACATCAAAATTATTGGTTGTGATGCAAAGCATGCGACGCTGTATGGGAAAAGTAACGGTTTTTTGGAAAAAAAGAGGCTGAAAAGTATCTTTGGCAACTCTTCCGGAACACCGGTAACATCTATAGATCTCCAACCTTGACCTGGAGGAATGAAATCTTGGGACTGGACGGAGTAACTAGCATCACAAACCTAAAAAATTGAAGATTTGGATTGAAAATTTAGAAAAGAAAATTAAAAAAAAAATTGCTGAAAGAGCTAGTTTCAAAGGGAAGTGATTGATACAAAATTACAGACATGGCGTACCGTTTGCCGGAGTTGCAAATAATTTTGGTCGTGTATTCAGTTGGATTCAAAAGAATCTGTGCGATGTCTTTTTCAGGGTCCAACTGGACCTGCCCTGCTCCCTGGTCCATGGGTTTGATGTTCCACCTCATTTCAGGGACGTTTCCTCGGCCCTTGCGAGGTTGCGGGGGAAGCACAGCGATGGTCATCTCGGATTTTATGCATGGAACGCCGGACTCGTTTGCCTGTGAACGCACACAAATCAAAAAAACATAGGAGTAGATCCTACTCCGACTTTTTTTTTTTTTTTTTTTTTCTTGTGAAAAAAAATCGAGGTTGAAAAATTTACAGTGTTAATACGCCCACGGCCCGTTGCGGCTGTTCTGGTGGCAGGAGCTGGTCTCGCCTTGGACTCCCTAGCAGTTCCTGTTTTACCACCTCGTGTTCTCGGCATCGGCATGCAATTACACCTGATACCAAAAAATAATGGTATTCGGTGGCGAGCGAGTCAAGTGCAGGTCTGTACCCGTCTCAGTAGCATAGACACTTTCGACTTTGATCGCAAGTAGAGATCTGAGGAATCACACGACCAAAGGGACGCGCGACCTGTCGAATTCGGAGTGTGCCAGTCAAAAATTTAGGCCTGAACGTTCCACATGGCGCAACGATAAATTAGACCATTTTTGCTTAGCTTTCCGTTTTTCTCTGCCGGATATTTTTTTTAGCCTTGAACATCATTCAGTACCAATTTTTTCTACACTTATTTCTCCTTGCCGCATTTGAGCAAAAGGAGCGTGTTGAAGTGCCTTTAAAATGAAAATTTGATTTGAAAGTTCCTTCCAAAAAATCAAATTTTCAAAAAAGGAGGCTTTTCTCTGCATCGTCATAAATTGGTTTTCCTACACACACCAAAATGCTGAAAACGTCCGAGTAGACTCCATTCTGACATTTTTTTTCTGTGAGCCCGGAAAAAATCATTTTGAGGATTTTTTTTCTTCCAATTTGACACCTTTTCTCTTTTTCCATGCACTCCCAAAGTCGCGATGTTTCATCGGCGCCTGGAAATAGCTCGTCTACAGCAAGCATCGCGTCTTCTCCTGTGCCAAGTTCGCTAGCACGCAGGCACAGGTTGTCAATCAGTAGTCCTCCTTCCATGTCTAGTTCCAGCAGCTCGTCTTTCTCTTCGCCATCAATGTTTTCAGACTCACAAAAAAGGACAGCGAAAGCCTTGGACCGCAAGATATCGGGAGAGACCATGCAGCCACGTCGACGACGTGGTCAGCTTTGCCCCGGCCTCTGAGTTCTCAACCAAAATTTCCCACTATTTACTTGAACTAGGTCTTAAACTATGAGAATCTGAATTCGACTGAGAACCTTCATGTTTTATCTTTTTGTATCATGAGTCTCTTGATATTACCGGTAATACATTTTGTCGGTTATATTCAAAATATATTATTTACTGCAAGCCGGGGTATTTATCCATCCAATTCCATCTAACACCCACGATACTACATCGTTTTTACGCTATTAGGGCTTTACGGGAATTTACTCTTGGAAGTAATTTCTTGTTATTAAATGTATTGCTGTTGACATTCAAGACAACAAAAAAAATTGATTTTTCTGTTTTGGTTGGAATTTCAGTTTTGGTTGGAATTTTGATTTTGGGTGAAAATTTGAATTTTTCAAATTAACTGCTATATTCGTCCGCAAAGTATCGTAAATTTTCGCGAAATGTTACCGTTAAATTTGAAAATTTGAATTTTTGTCACAAAAATGAAAAACTGTCACAAAAATGAAAATCTGACACAAAAATGAAAAACTAATTTTTGTTGTTGTCTTGAATGTCAACAGCAATATCTTAAGATGAATTCTTATTACATTTCCAGTTCTGATTAATACGTCCGGTTTTTATGTCGTATTAGGATAAGGAATATGGGATGAAAGCTAGGAAGCTGGATCCTATAGGACCTTAAAACCTATATCTTACACTCAACCGTTTACCGGCGTGGAGAAGGTTGTTAGGATGCAGATTACACTATTGTGTAGCATTCATATTGAATAACCTCCCACATTAATAGCGTTGACCCGATCCTTCTACAGCATATGTAGTAACCGTTTGAAGTAAGGGAAAAGGTCACGGAAATTCCGTGAAATTTGGCATTTTTCCCGTGACTGGAATTTATGGCTAAATAAGGGACATTGCACTTATGGGCCCGGTTGTTGTTTAGGGTATGCTTTGGCATTTGTGCAGGTTACGGACGTAACGAAACGTGTCAGTTGACCCTGTCAAAGGGACACCCCGTTTTTAACGGTTTTTCACTCTGACTTGTTGGTTGGGTTCAGACTTGTCACTTCCCTTTCTATTTTAGAAGTGGAGGTTAGTTCTGAACCAGTTGTGTTCAACGTTATTATTAAATTCCTTTTTATTATTGAGCTCGTAAGGGTAAGACCTCCGGTCTTAATACATCCAAAGCACTCTGAAAATAACCTAATCTTCCTCCTCTACAAAAGAGAGGAAACCAGTATGGCGGAAAATGTAGGAGACTGTCAGAGCCAAGCAACAAAAAGGAAACAGAGAGCCATTCCCCGATGTCACCCCTAACGATAATATTATCCGGCTTAAAAAAGTAGTACCGGTTATGAATCTTAATATCATCGTTTTCAACCGGCTCAAAAGTATATAAATAAAAACGGATATATTAATAACTACATCTTGACGAGATATAGCTCATCTATACATCACTGTGTATAGAGGTATGAGAAAAGGTCGCATATTTACCTATCTGCGCCTACAACATACCTTTTTACGCAAACACTTTTTTAATAGAATACTTTCCACTCGTAGACCCTGAGTAGGAAGCAGAAGAGATAGAAAGGAAGAGGTCTCAAAGAGATAAAACGGAAGTGGTATTATATCCAAAGAGATAAAATAACGGAAAACAAAATAAAGCGTTAAAAAAAGAAAAAAATTAGAGGAAATATTGCTGTTGACATTCAAGACAACAAAAAAAATTAGGTTTTAGTTTTTGTGTCAGATTTTCAGTTTTGGTTGAAATTTTGATTTCGGTTATATTCAATGGTCCGCAAAACATCGTAAATTTTCGCAAAATGTTACCGCTAAATTGGAAAATTTAAATTTTGTCACAAAAATGAAAAACTTGTCACAAAAATGAAAATCGGACACAAAACTTTACTGAAATTTTTTTTTTAATTGTCTTGAATCTAGTGAATGTCAACAGCAATACCAAAGAGCCTACGGTGAGAAAGAAAAAGGGAAAATGGTTGGGAGTGAGAGAAGAGGAGAAGAAAGAAAGAAAGAAAGAAAGAAAGAAAGAAAGAAAAATAAAAATATCATTAAAAAAAAGTGAAATAGAAAATAAAAGTCAGAAAAAACAACAGATGTAACAATGTCACACTGCTAGGAAAAAAGAGAGCATAAAACTTGAGAACAAAAGCCCAGAAACGAACAAGGAGAAAAGGGGAAAAAAGGAAGAAAGAAGGCACCTAAAAAGGCAAAGATCGAAGCTCCGACCAGGGTCAGAAAAAGAAAGTGAAGACTTGAAAAGGAAGTAAAAGTAGATCAGTAATACAAAGTAAAACATCAAAGAAAAGGAAAAAGAACAGAGATAAGTTGGATACATATGACAGCAGTAGTATACGTAGTAACATAAGCAGTGGTACTAATGACAGTAGTGGCGGTACCATATATACGTAATATATGTAAGACGCTGAGGGAGAAGGAGAAGGGGAAGGAGAAGGAGAAGGAGAAGGAGAAGAAGAACTATAAAAATCAGTGGTATGAGCAAAAGAAGAAGAAGCAGGAGTGGAAGGAGAATAAAAATAAGGAGAAGAAGAAGAATGATAATAATAGGCAGGAGAAGAGTAGGCTTCTCCTCCTCCTCCTTCTTCTTCTTCTCCTTCTCCTTCTTCTGCTTCTGCTTCTTCTTCTGCTTCTCCTTCTCCTTCTTCTTCTTCTTCTTCTTCTTCTTCTTCTCCTTCTTCTTCTTCTTCTTCTTCTTCCTCCTCCTCCTCTCCTTGAAGACGAGGAGGAGGAGGAGGAGGAGAAGAAGAATAAGAAGAAGAAGAAGGAGGAGGAGGAGGAGAAGGAGGCGAAGGAGGAGAAGGAGAAGGAGGAGGAGGAGGAGGAGAGGAGGAGGAGAAGGAGGAGAGGAGGAGGAGGAGGAAGAAGAAGAAGAAGAAGAAGCAGAAGAAGAAGCAGAAGAAGAAGCAGAAGAAGAAGAAGAGGGAGAGAGAGAGAGAGAGAGGAAGGGGGGGAAGAGAAGGAGGAGAAGGAGAGGAAAAGGGACAAGGAGAAGAAGAGAGAGCAGAGGAAGCAGAAGAAGCAAATCGCTTAAAATCGCTTATTCTACTTTCTCTCCTCCTCGTCCTTTTCCTTTCCCCCTTTTCCCTCCTTCTTCTGCCTTCCCTTGATAGAGCGCCGAGCATACTTCTTCAGACAGAAAATCAATCGCTCATAAGGGCCCTCAGACTTAGAGACACCAGGCACAAAAGTAGAAGCTGTCTTGCGAAACCGAAACCGAAACCGAGAACTATTGTTGTCGTTGTTGTCACTGTCATTGTCGTTTTTGTCCTGGCTACCTTTGCTGCCGCCATTGTCCACGATGTCTCTGTCATTGTTGCTGTCGTTGTTGTTGTCGTTGTTGTTGCTGCTGCTGCTGCTGCTGTTGCTGGTGTTGTTGTTGCTGTGCTCTTGTTGTTGTTTTTGTCGTCGTCGTTGCCGTCGTCGTTGCTGTTGTTGCTGCTGTTGTTGTTGTTGTTGCTGTTGTTGTTGTTGTTGTATCCACTGTCTTTGATGTCGTTGTTGTCGTGGAGAGAGGGAGTAGACGGAGAAGAGTGGAGAGAAGGAGAAGGAAGAGAAGATCGTTGCAGTCGTTGTCGTTGTCGTCGTCTGTTTCGTCGTCGTTTGTGGGGTTTTCGTTTCCCCACCTCATTCCTTAAGTGCACGTACCTGCAGTTGGTACGGTTGCACCTGTCATTCAAATTGTCCCGACAGATTGGGTGCAAGAATGGTGGGGTTATCGACGGAGTGGGGAACAGTGGACGATAATAATCCTTGTGTCTCTTGATAACAGAGAATAAGTCGGCTGCTTTTATGGGCTGGACGACCTCTAACAGGTCACTAATGGACCACTGACAAAAATGACCAAGGGGAAGAAAGAAAATCATAGAAAAGTAAAAAAAAAATTGGTCGCGGAGAGCCGCACTAGGGCTGAGAACGTTTCGAATCGGAACACTTCGCCACTCAGAATCGGAACACTTCACTTCGCCACTCAAATTGGTCGCGGAGAGCCGCACTAATTGCTGAGAGACTCCGTTAGAAGTCACGATACCAATCGACACTTTTAATCCGCACGTAGATATGACAAACTCAAAGGTAATAATGAAACTGAAATAAAGTCCGCACGACTGTAATTATTACTCAATGGTCACTGTCCAATCCTGAATGCCAATATGGACCGTTACGCCCGTTACAATTATTGACTAGAACTATACGGTCATTCTACTATACGAATAAATTACTAGTCACAATGCAATTACTAAAAGTAAAAACGTAGTTATCCTACCAACGATCATACTGGTACATACTCGCGATACATCCTTTTTCAACCGTCCGCATGTATCGTGTTTCTTTCGTGAGATGAAGGCTTCTTCATTGTATGCCGTAAAGGTAAATACTGCCGATTTATTGGACTTCATAAAGGAAAACCCGCACGCTATGGAAAGTTTAGGAAACGCCTTATTTTTGAAACCATACGCAGACATTGACAAGACATATGACACGGAGGAAGACCGAGCCTTAAACGAGGTATGCGACTATACGCGAGCGCGTGAGGCTTTTGAGGAACTATTTAACGGGGATGTGATAGCCTTGAGCGGGTGCGGATATTCAAGCAAGAAAGAGAAATATGTTAATTCGTTTCATTTCGTGGGTAATAGTGGCGAACTATACGGCGACCCGTTAGAAATTAAACAAATAATTAAAGACGAATTGCGCGACTATAAAGAGTTGGGTTATGATTTGGCCGTTTATCATAAAAGCGGAACCCCTGGCGGAATGCGAGCGCCTTATGCGGTTAAGAAAGGAGAAAACCGCCGACTGGAACTTGTGGAAGGAATTGAGGGCGAGCGCCTTATAACGAAGGACATAAGCGAGGTTTCAAATGATTTTTATGAACAATTACTGATAACTACGGCCGAGCACGATATGAGCCAGACAACCAACAAACGACAAGCGGATGTAAAGAACGAAGATATTAATATTAATAAGTTGTTTGAGGCGGTGCCAGTATTAAACACGAGGCGGGGGTCACACGATAAAGGACATAAGCGAAGCGGAAACCGACGAGTGCTTAATGAAGACATATAAATTAAAAAGGTTCATGCAGACTTTATGCCACTTATGCGACCGAATACACGACGGCAACAATACACTCTTTATTTTGCAGTTTCCAAACGGGGCGAAAATCGCGGGGTGTTGGAAGCAAAAACAAGAGGCCGAACTTAAAGGCGAAAGCCCCCGTTATATCACTTTAACGGCGGGAACTGCAACATATGCGGAGAAAATCAAATTTTATATTAAGACTGCTAACGAGAACCGCCATGCAATCCAACAACGAGAAAACCAGGACTTGGTGCAAGAACTCAACATGCTAGGCGCGGACATAATAAACACAAAAGAGGCGCAGTAATATTAAAGAATTTATGGAAGAGCAAAGCAAGCCGACCCCGACATATGATATTATAGCCATTAAAAGCGGGTTAGGCACAGGCAAGACAACGGCGAACTCAAAGGCGATAACTGACCTTATTTTAAACTGCGGAGAGATAAGCGAATTAATAAGGGGCACCAATTTAAATACTATTAAGAAATACGCGGGCGAAATTGTGGAAAAACTAAAAAATAACCCCTTAGCCCGCGATATAATAGAAAGACATAAAGACAACCCGGCGGAGGCGGTGTATCAACTAAAACAGAACCCGTGTTTTAAATCCGGCATAAGTAGTTATAGGCGGACACTGGCGAGCGACTACAAAAGCAAATATCCTTTAAATGTGGATTACAGAGACGAACCGAAGGGGAAATTACAAAAGAATAATTTGACCATTCAAGCCGATAGTTTCCACAGAATATCGATAAGCAGAGAACCAATTAATAAATTGGTTATTGATGAGGCAGACCAATTTATCGCACACTTGACGAGCGACACCTTCAAGAAGTCGCGGAACAACAAGAACAACTGGGAGATAATAAAGTATGTAATAGGCACGGCGAAACAAATAATATTAATATCTGGCACATTAAAGGCCGATGATATTGAATTCTTTCAAAACATACGGCGGGAATGTGGCAGAGAGGCAAAGACTTTATTTATTAACAATGAACCCCCGAGCAAAACAAAGCGACACATACACATTAAGGCGGGCAATATTGGCGATGCTTATGAGCAAATTATCAAACTAAGGCGCGAGGGTAAAAAAATACTCGTCCCCGCGAATATTGGCAAACGACGGCTTAGAACGTTGGCGAAAATGTTAAAGAAGGATAAGCACAAGGTGCTATTGATAACGGGCGAAACCAACAAAACGGAGGAAGTGCGGGAAGCAATGGCGGACGAATACAAGAAATGGGCAGAATATGATATTGTTATTTACTCACCAGCAATAACGGGGGGCTTAGATTACTACCATAAGGGGGTTTTTAATAATATTGTGGCCGTGGCGTGTAATAAGACAAACATGAGCGGGGATTTCTTCCAGATGTTGGGCAGAATACAACACCCGATAGACCGCAATATATACTTATTTTACACGAATTACAACACAGCGACCATTGAAAACGAAACTCAATACTTAAGGCAACTGAGCGCGAGCCTTAATGACAGGCAGAAGCGGGATGAAATAGCAACCTTGGCAAACTGGACATATGGACAATATGGCGCCGTTAATGTAGTTGCAAACGATTACATAAAATTATTAGCGAAAAACAAAGTAGAACAGAACAAAGATGCCCGCCAATGGATACGGAATTTAATAAAGTATTTCATATTAGCCGAATATGAAATAAGCGACTTAGACACACCCGACGCGAGCGAGGAGACGATTAAGGGGGCAAACATAACAGAAGCGATAATTAAAAAAGAGGACGCTAAGGCCTTATTTGAAGCCCGAACCATTACAGACGGCGAATACAAAGCATTGAAAGATAACACGGAGGGCAGAGAATGGACGCCCGCCGAGGAATTGGAATTTAAAAAGGCGAGAATTAAAAAAGAGATGTTGAAACCAGAAGCACCCGAACCAGCGGATGGTTTATTTTATAAAATATTTGACAGATTAAGGCAGTGTATATGAAATTACCGACCATATAATAAGGATGTAGAGGACAAACTAAGCGAGGGGTTAAATTATATAAAACAAAAACAACAGAACAAAGACGAGAACAACAGATTAAAAACAGACGAACACGGCAACTTAACAGAATGCACGCTCGCGGAATACTCATTTAACACAATAAACACAGAACGGCGATATAATAGACACATAAACCTTATACAATTATAAGCGGGTTAGGAATAAAAAACATATGGGACTTTGAAACGAAGATAAGCGCGGAGGAATTCAAAGAAACCATTAAAAGGCAAGAATGGCTATCAAAGGCAGATGAATTGGTTTTATATACAACCGACACGAAGAAACAGAAAAAGATTAAAAGCCATATGAGCGACCCTTCAAATAAATCATTTCTAAGAGATACATTATATTTTATTGCTACAGCGATGCGGGCAGAGTAGGGGTGTATCACTGACGGCAACCAATAAACACGCGACATATTACGAATTGCGACCGAATAAAACATTAGCCTTAATGTTTGAGAAAGAGGAGGAATTAAGGAAAACTAACGGATGGCCTTATTTAGGCGAGTAAGAATAAGTAGTTATAGAGGGCGGGGTATCTTTTTTTTTAATGAGGGGGTTATCTTTTTTTATGAGGGGGGTATCTTTTTTTTATGAGGGGGGTATCCTTTTTTTGATGAGGGGGGTATCTTTTTTTATGAGGGGGGTATCTTTTTTTTTCTTCCTGATTTTAGGGGGTATCTTTTTTTGGGTGAAGGTAATGAAGGAATTAAGGGTTAAATACGCTTAGTATTGATTTGGGGGTGTGTAGTCCATTTTTTCTATAAAGAGTAGGAAAAGATACCCCCTGATAAGGAAAATGAAGGAAAAAGGAGGAAAACGGGGTTTATGGAACACATGGGGATATCAAGGGGGTAGATTATTTAACCCCGTTGCCCTCCATGATAACCTTTACTTATTACCGCTTAACTTTACTTATTACCGCTTAACTTTACTTATTACCGCTTAACTTTACTTATTACCGCTTAACTTTACTTATTACCGCTTAACCTTTACTTATTACCGCTTAACCTTTACTTACCATACTATAAAAAAATATACGTATAAGTTATACACCCCGCAAAAAAATAAAGGCTTATAATCTCCAATGACCGCAAGATATAAGGAACTTAAAGCGCAATACGAAAAAGAACAAGCCGAAGGCTTAGTATATTACGGCGACGTATTAGAAGAACACCACTGCCCGAAGTGTAAAGAGCCAAAAATATATATTGTTTCTAATGGCAAAAAACTTAAACACTGCGAAGAATGCAGAGAGAAACGAAACAGCAAAAGACAAACCCCACAAAAGAAGCAAGCAAAACCAAAGCGAACCACGCCAACACGCACCAACGAACAACCCGCAACTGAACTGCCATTAATTTATTATTTATCATAAAGCCTACAATAACAAAATTAGTATAATATACAACCACTGCAAAACATAAAGGTTTTTTATTAACTTCTCTCTCATTCGCTTCGCTCATTCTCGTTTGTTAATAAAGGCTTGTAATCTCAAATGTTTGAAATCACCGCGAAATTTAAGAGCACCGACCCTTACGACAATCTACAATTCTACCAGCGAGAAAATAAATGAAACTTCTTTCAACGCTTTGACCAAATTACACAGCAAACTAAAAGAGAAATACCCACACAACAAACACCAACCAATAACCCCCACTGCCTACGGGCTAATTTATATAAAAACTTCTTCTTTATTTGGTTTTAAACCGCTTCAAGATGCTTTTTATAAATTTAACCTTGAAATACGCGAAGCCACCAAGAAAAACGGCCAAACATTTATTATAATCAAAGTAACGGGGGCGCCTCTTTTTGTCGCGCACAACAAACGAAACGAAACAAAAATTAATTTATTTGATTAATTATAATATGTCAAAATGCCCCATATGCGACGCCGTCCTTAAATCTAAAATTGGTTTAGTAATTCACACCGCCCGCACCCACACACACCATGACACCCTAACATTTAGAAAAAGGCTTAACGACTACTTAAACGAAATTATAACAGCCCCAACAACCCCACAGGAAACAATGCAAAATATTTCTCAAATTAACAATTACTTAACAGCAACACACCCCGACACATACGCACAATTAATTAAGATAAAGGACAATCTACAACAACTACCAAAAGCAGAAAAATATAAAGCAATTTATGACGAATATGAGAGCGTTTTATACTCCTACATGGATGACATAAAGCCAGTTATTGGATGAGATAATTACGAGTGCCACCACAGCGACAAAATAAACTCGTAATAAATATGATAGTCCAGACTACAAAAACAGCCCCGACAACTAATTTTTTTCGTTAGCCCTTTTACCGCGCCACCAGCAAACCCGCCTTTTTCCTCCCTTCGTCCCGCAGTCCCAGAGACAAAAGCAGACCAGATGGCAGACAGCCGAAGCCTTATACCGCGGAATGCTCCCGAGTCCGACCAGGACGTACAACGGCGAATTAAACGACGGAAGAAAATGACGGACACTGACGAAATAAAAGCGGGGATTGATAAAGCCGAAGGAGATATTAAAGCCTTCAATCATAAAATAGCAGAAAAACAAAAAACAAAAAAAGAACAAGAATTAACAGCCTTTAAAAAGGCTCTTAAAGATGCTACCGAAATTAACGAAGACATTAGTATTTCTAAGGCTTTAACTCTGCGACAAGAACATATTGCCTCTCAATTGAAACTCTTCAAAAAATGGGTAGCACAAAAAGGCCACAGAAAAATAGAAGGCTTTAAAAAGCCTCATTGCGATAGAATTATTTATTTCATTAATACAGGCGTAGATTTTGACGACGCTCTCGCCCGTGTCGTCTCAAAGATTAACCAGCCCGCCCTGCGATGGAAGTATCCACCACGTCTGCCGTATAATCTGTGCTTTAAGCACAAAGTTATTATGAATGTTATTAATTTAGAAACAAACAAGAAAAAACCAAGGGGGCAACCCCGCCTCACTTTCAAAGAGATTTTATTCATTTTTTCCTTTATTTTTAAGCGCTTTTTCGTATTGGTTGTTTTTTGCCGTTTTCGTCTATCAACTTAAACTCCGCGGGCTATTTTGCCGTCTCTGTCTGCTTTGTCTCTGTCGCCTCTATCTGCTTTTTCTCTGTCTGCTTTGTCTCTGTTGTCTCCGTCTTTCCTTCCTTTTTTGCTTTGATAATCTCATTGACAATTTTTGCTCCAATTCCGCTAATTTTCCTGAGTGCCGTATTCGTTATCTTGTCCCCGTGGTCGTTGTAAATTTTATTTAATAACTCAAACTTGTCCTCACGGCTTCCTTTCTTCCCTAAGGGCTTATATTTGCCGTCGTTGCCGTCGTCCTCTATGTCTTCACTTTCTGCCCCTTTGATGTTCAAACGTAAATCTATTTTCCTTCGTAATTCCTCTAGTTCGCTTTTAAGGCTTTCTTCCATCATCTCCCGCGGGTCTGCCACATTTACCCATGAATACGAAAAACTCGTTAAAAGGTCGCCGTGTCCTAATACATTGCTCACCCACGTGTTGAAATTTGTTATTTTCGGGTCTGCAAAATTCGTATATGATAAACTCACGTATAATTTTCTTAACATACTGCTTCTCTGTGTGTAATCTGCTAGGCATGGAAACACTTTTATTATTCGTTTATTTAATTCGTTGTTTTTGTCTTTCGCCAGTTACCCGTCGTCGTTGATTATAACCGCCCCCTTTTTCTTAAAGTGGTTTCTTATTGCTTCAATTTTTTCTATTGTAAATTTGGGAGTAAATAGAATAACAGGTCTCTCAGTCCAATTCTTTTTTTGCCCCTCTCGTTTCTTTGCTAAGTTGTTTATCCTTAGCCAACTCGGCTTATCTGGTATTAATTCATATGTGTTTTTCGCAAATATCTCAACTGGACGGGCTCCCGTTGCTATCATTAAAGCAAGCAGTTTTAAAATACAGGTCATTACTTAAAATCATTTCATTCATTTTCGCCATTACCTCCCGCACATCAATCTGTATTTTTTGCTCGTTTTTTGCTTTGACGTCTTTTTTATATCCCTCAACTATTTTAATTCGTTCGTCTTCATTGATATTGAAATATTTATCTAATTTACTCATTTCATAAACCTTCTTGCTTTGATTCGGCTTGATTGCTTTTGTTCTTACCTCGCTCAGTCTTTGCCTCCTTGAAGTAGTGTTCTGGTAAATAATAGCGTATTTAGGATAAATAATTTTCATAGCCTTCAATGCTTCGTCGTCTGTCGTTGTTTTACTAAAAATAACAAAATAGCATTATGAAAGGCCTTTGACGGCTTCGCATCACTCGTGAAAAATTCGGACATCACATTATATATTTTTTGCTCTGTGTCTGCTATGTTCAATTGTTTGAGAAATTTTTTGTCTTTCTCATTCCACATTCTGCTTTGTCGTTGCTTTGGTTTGCTTCGGTTATTGCCCCCCACCACTCGCTCCGCTCGTGTCTGCCCCCCCGTTGTCCGCTGGGTCGTATGTTATATAATAGATTTGTTTATATTTTTTTCTTAATGTAAAAAAATAAATATTTAATGATACTTTCCCCTTTTTGTGGGGTCTTGTATTCTGATCATTTATGTAGGATAGACAGGTTTATCTCGTATATCATAAAACAAGCCTTAGAAACATAAAAAAACGACATAGGATACATCAAAAACAGACATTGAAATTTATAAAAACACACAAAGACGTAAAACAAAATATGAAAAAATGAATACTAAGCCCTTTTTCGTCAAAATAACGACAAAAACCATATAAATGAAATTTATATATATTTTATGATAATAAAATATGGTTTTTGTCGTTATTTTGACAAAAAAGGGCTTAGTATTCATTTTTTCATATTTTGTTTTACGTCTTTGTGTGTTTTTATAAATTTCAATGTCTGTTTTTGATGTATCCTATGTCGTTTTTTATGTTTCCAAGCCTTGTTTTATGATATACGAGATAGACCTGTCTATCCTACATATATATACGTGGATAAAAAGTTCAACCTGTATAAAAAAGTTCGATCTTTTATAAAACAGTTCGACCTGTATAAAACAGTTCGATATTGAACGATTTATTACACGTTGAACTGTCTTATACAATGTCGAACTTTTTTTAAATTTCCAACTTTTCTTAAATTTTCAACTTTTTTTTAAATTTCTAACTTTTATTTTTTATTTTTTCAGCATAATTTGAAGGTCGCCAGTGATATCGGTACACTTTACCTGTTTTTTTTTTTTTTTTTTTCCCCTCTTTTTACTGGTAATCTCTGTATACCTCTAAGAATCCATTTTTTAAAGATCTCTTCTGCTTTCCACTCATCTCTATGAGTGGCAAGTATTAATACTCTATTAAAATAGTGCTTGCGTACAATAATCAACGCTATGATTAATATCATTTCATCGCTAATAAATTATCTTCACCGTGATGGCACAGGTTATTTGACGCAGGTGCGTTTCTAAAGAGCTTATGATAGTACGATTGAGAGCGATTAAGATAAGTAGTGCTAATTCTAATATCTACTAGATACTGTTCAATATGTATACAAATATGTAAAGAGCAAAAATTGGCGAGCGCCTTGGGCATGAGTAAGTGGAGAAAGGCTATTGATACATCTCTCATACAAGCGATCCTGCGAGGACGGATCGCGAATGCGTTGCTACTTGTGCAATATTTGTACATGTTGTACACTATTTGTACAATCGAGCGATGGTGGATGTTTTGTACAATGTTGGGCCTTCTGGGCGGAACGTTGATTGAGAATTTTCAAGTGGCCAACAATTATCAACGTTGGAACCAATGCTGAGCATGCCATCCTGAAAACGGAGCCTTAACCATCATCAGAAACATCAATATTCACGGGGGAAAACTGTGAGATCAAAGTTGGATGAATTCGGCCAAGTGAACGTCCTTATGTTCGGGGTGTGTGTGTGTGTGTGTGTTTTGTATGTGTGTGTGTGTGTGTGTATGTGTGTGTCTTTTCTCTGTGATGAAAGTAGCTAGAAAAACTGTTCCACAGGCAGCTGTTGTCTACGGCTTCTCTGCTTTCCCCATCCTCCTCGTACTCGGACAAAGACAGCGAAAGCTACAACCGACAAGGACAAGGAAAAGAAATCGGAAAGAGAAAGCAGGAAGAAAGAAGTGGGAGGAGGAAAGAAGATGGAAGAAGGAACGAGGAGCAAGGAGTAGGAACGAGAAATTTCTTCTTATTTCTTTTCCATCCCTTGTCTTTCTTCGTGTTTTCTTTTCCTTTTCTGTCCTTTTTTGGGGTTAGTAGCAACTTTGCAAATCTTTCTTGTTTCCGCTAAACACCGGAGTGTGAGACAGCAACTGTCTCATGCTAAGTGCATTTTGCCGAAATTCGCTATCCCAGCGGCTCATAACCGTTGATTAGGTAAATACCTGGTCACTCACGGACCTAATACCTTAGACGCCGGTTTGCTGAGAGACTCCGTTAGAAGTCACGATACCAATCGACACTTTTAATCCGCACGTAGATAGCAGAACTGACAAACTCAAAGGTAATAATGAAACTGAAATAAAGTCCGCACGACTGTAATTATTACTCAATGGTCACTGTCCAATCCTGAATGCCAATATGGACCGTTACGCCCGTTACAATCATTGACTAGAACTATACGGTCATTCTACTATACGAATAAATTACTTACTAGTCAAAATGCAATTACTAAAAGTAAAAACGTAGTTATCCTACCAACGACCATACCGGTACATACTCGCGGTACATCCTGTTTTCAGCCGTGTCCTTATCCTAAGACAGATAAAACTGTAGCATAGGCGGAAGGTTCCTAAGCGCACTCTCCTGCTATCGAGTTTCCTCGAGTCCTTAGCCAGTCCCACCATCTTCATCACAAAGAGAACATCCTTATCCCCCTTGGTAACGAATCTGGTTGTGGGCCTGACAAGATAGAACTGATCCAATACACACGTCATTCCCAGTACCTTCAGTTATTACCTTCCTTCCATTTCTTGTGCTGGACTTCCACCTAGGAGGCCAGTGCACCACCGGCTCCTCCGGCTCCGTTTGCACATTAGTTTTTCTACGTTTACCCTGCCTACTTCCCGATTCAGAATATATCAGATAATTATCTGCCGCACTCTTAGCCGCCTCCGTGGGTGGCTTGCGACTTGATACTGACCTATCATCTTTCCCCGGTTCCTGGCTTCTTGGGGTTTGCCGTGCCCGCGCCCTCCTCGAAGCCCCGTGTCTGTCCCCCCCCCCCCCCCCCCCCCCCCCCCCCCCCCGCATCCCCATTGCCCCCTGGCACTGTCCGTTTCCGGGTTTACCATTATCTGGCTCCTTATCCGTCCCGAACTTAGGAGGGTCCTGAAACTCCATCTTGTTCCTGACGAGCGCTTCTTGTAGCGTCTCGTTCTCGATGAGGAACGGATCGTACTTGATGAGGCGTCGAACATTTACAATCGTGTTCTCCCCCCTGCCGGGCCTCTGATCCGATAGTTCAGAGGAGAATCTAACGAATCGGTCAAAAAGAGTGACTTATCAACGGTAAAGGTCATTACGAAGGTTTTAGCCGGTCGTTAAGGTGCTCAGTCTGATAATAGTAAGGACTCAATGCAGCCATAGATAGTGTTCTTAATAAGAGTTCGTTGTATCTGCATACTTGAAGAGTTGTATACAAACTCACATATTATTAATAATAATTCAATATATATATATATATATATGTATATACTTGGATAAAAAGTTCAACCTGTATAAAAAAGTTCGATCTTTTATAAAACAGTTCGACCTGTATAAAACAGTTCGATATTGAACGATTTATTACACGTTGAACTGTCTTATACAATGTCGAACTTTTTTAAATTTCCAACTTTTTTAATTTTCAATTTTTTTTTTAATTTCTAACTTTTATTTTTTATTTTTTCAGCATAATTTGAAGGTCGCCAGTGATATCGGTACACTTTACCTGTTTTTTTTTTTTTTTTTTCCCCTCTTTTTACTGGTAATCTCTGTATACCTCTAAGAATCCATTTTTTTAATATCTCTTCTGCTTTCCACTCAGCTCTATGAATGGCAAGTATTAATACTCTATTAAAATAGTGCTTGCGTACAATAATCAACGCTATGATTAATATCATTTCATCGCTAATAAATTATCTTCACCGTGATGGCACAGGTTATTTGACGCAGGTGCGTTTCTAAAGAGCTTATGATAGTACGATTGAGAGCGATTAAGATAAGTAGTGCTAATTCTAATATCTACTAGATACTGTTCAATATGTATACAAATATGTAAAGAGCAAAAATTGGCGAGCGCCTTGGGCATGAGTAAGTGGAGAAAGGCTATTGATACATCTCTCATACAAGCGATCCTGCGAGGACGGATCGCGCATGCGTTGGTACTTGTGCAATATTTGTACATGTTGTACACTATTTGTACAATCGAGCGATGGTGGATGTTTTGTACAATGTTGGGCCTTCTGGGCGGAACGTTGATTGAGAATTTTCAAGTGGCCAACAATTATCAACGTTGGAACCAATGCTGAGCATGCCATCCTGAAAGCACTTTGTCCCGAGCTTTCAAACGGAGCCTTAACCATCATCAGAAACATCAATATTCACGGGGGAAAACTGTGAGATCAAAGTTGGATGAATTCGGCCAAGTGAACGTCCTTATGTTCGGGGTGTGTGTGTGTGTGTGTGTGTGTTTTGTATGTGTGTGTGTGTGTGTGTGTGTATGTGTGTGTCTTTTCTCTGTGATGAAAGTAGCTAGAAAAACTGTTCCACAGGCAGCTGTTGTCTACGGCTTCTCTGCTTTCCCCATCCTCCTCGTACTCGGACAAAGACAGCGAAAGCTACAACCGACAAGGACAAGGAAAAGAAATCGGAAAGAGAAAGCAGGAAGAAAGAAGTGGGAGGAGGAAAGAAGATGGAAGAAGGAACGAGGAGCAAGGAGTAGGAACGAGAAATTTCTTCTTATTTCTTTTCCATCCCTTGTCTTTCTTCGTGTTTTCTTTTCCTTTTCTGTCCTTTTTTGGGGTTAGTAGCAACTTTGCAAATCTTTCTTGTTTCCGCTAAACACCGGAGTGTGAGACAGCAACTGTCTCATGCTAAGTGCATTTTGCCGAAATTCGCTATCCCAGCGGCTCATAACCGTTGATTAGGTAAATACCTGGTCACTCACGGACCTAATACCTTAGACGCCGGTTTGCTGAGAGACTCCGTTAGAAGTCACGATACCAATCGACACTTTTAATCCGCACGTAGATAGCAGAACTGACAAACTCAAAGGTAATAATGAAACTGAAATAAAGTCCGCACGACTGTAATTATTACTCAATGGTCACTGTCCAATCCTGAATGCCAATATGGACCGTTACGCCCGTTACAATCATTGACTAGAACTATACGGTCATTCTACTATACGAATAAATTACTTACTAGTCAAAATGCAATTACTAAAAGTAAAAACGTAGTTATCCTACCAACGACCATACCGGTACATACTCGCGGTACATCCTGTTTTCAGCCGTGTCCTTATCCTAAGACAGATAAAACTGTAGCATAGGCGGAAGGTTCCTAAGCGCACTCTCCTGCTATCGAGTTTCCTCGAGTCCTTAGCCAGTCCCACCATCTTCATCACAAAGAGAACATCCTTATCCCCCTTGGTAACGAATCTGGTTGTGGGCCTGACAAGATAGAACTGATCCAATACACACGTCATTCCCAGTACCTTCAGTTATTACCTTCCTTCCATTTCTTGTGCGGGACTTCCACCTAGGAGGCCAGTGCACCACCGGCTCCTCCGGCTCCGTTTGCATATTAGTTTTTCTACGTTTACCCTGCCTACTTCCCGATTCAGAATATATCAGATAATTATCTGCCGCACTCTTAGCCGCCTCCGTGGGTGGCTTGCGACTTGATACTGACCTATCATCTTTCCCCTGTTCCTGGCTTCTTGGGGTTTGCCGTGCCCGCGCCCTCCTCGAAGCCCCGTGTCTGTCCCCCCCCCCCCCCCCCCCGCATCCCCATTGCCCCCTGGCACTGTCCGTTTCCGGGTTTACCATTATCTGGCTCCTTATCCGTCCCGAACTTAGGAGGGTCCTGAAACTCCATCTTGTTCCTGACGAGCGCTTCTTGTAGCGTCTCGTTCTCGATGAGGAACGGATCGTACTTGATGAGGCGTCGAACATTTACAATCGTGTTCTCCCCCCTGCCGGGCCTCTGATCCGATATTTCAGAGGAGAATCTAACGAATCGGTCAAAAAGAGTGACTTATCAACGGTAAAGGTCATTACGAAGGTTTTAGCCGGTCGTTAAGGTGCTCAGTCTGATAATAGTAAGGACTCAATGCAGCCATAGATAGTGTTCTTAATAAGAGTTCGTTGTATCTGCATACTTGAAGAGTTGTATACAAACTCACATATTATTAATAATAATTCAATATATATATATATATATATATATATGTATATACTTGGATAAAAAGTTCAACCTGTATAAAAAAGTTCGATCTTTTATAAAACAGTTCGACCTGTATAAAACAGTTCGATATTGAACGATTTATTACACGTTGAACTGTCTTATACAATGTCGAACTTTTTTTAATTTCCAACTTTTTTAATTTTCAATTTTTTTTTTAATTTCTAACTTTTATTTTTTATTTTTTCAGCATAATTTGAAGGTCGCCAGTGATATCGGTACACTTTACCTGTTTTTTTTTTTTTTTTTCCCCTCTTTTTACTGGTAATCTCTGTATACCTCTAAGAATCCATTTTTTTAAATTGGGCATGAGTAAGTGGAGAAAGGCTATTGATACATCTCTCATACAAGCGATCCTGCGAGGACGGATCGCGCATGCGTTGGTACTTGTGCAATATTTGTACATGTTGTACACTATTTGTACAATCGAGCGATGGTGGATGTTTTGTACAATGTTGGGCCTTCTGGGCGGAACGTTGATTGAGAATTTTCAAGTGGCCAACAATTATCAACGTTGGAACCAATGCTGAGCATGCCATCCTGAAAGCACTTTGTCCCGAGCTTTCAAACGGAGCCTTAACCATCATCAGAAACATCAATATTCACGGGGGAAAACTGTGAGATCAAAGTTGGATGAATTCGGCCAAGTGAACGTCCTTATGTTCGGGGTGTGTGTGTGTGTGTGTGTGTTTTGTATGTGTGTGTGTGTGTGTATGTGTGTGTCTTTTCTCTGTGATGAAAGTAGCTAGAAAAACTGTTCCACAGGCAGCTGTTGTCTACGGCTTCTCTGCTTTCCCCATCCTCCTCGTACTCGGACAAAGACAGCGAAAGCTACAACCGACAAGGACAAGGAAAAGAAATCGGAAAGAGAAAGCAGGAAGAAAGAAGTGGGAGGAGGAAAGAAGATGGAAGAAGGAACGAGGAGCAAGGAGTAGGAACGAGAAATTTCTTCTTATTTCTTTTCCATCCCTTGTCTTTCTTCGTGTTTTCTTTTCCTTTTCTGTCCTTTTTTGGGGTTAGTAGCAACTTTGCAAATCTTTCTTGTTTCCGCTAAACACCGGAGTGTGAGACAGCAACTGTCTCATGCTAAGTGCATTTTGCCGAAATTCGCTATCCCAGCGGCTCATAACCGTTGATTAGGTAAATACCTGGTCACTCACGGACCTAATACCTTAGACGCCGGTTTGCTGAGAGACTCCGTTAGAAGTCACGATACCAATCGACACTTTTAATCCGCACGTAGATAGCAGAACTGACAAACTCAAAGGTAATAATGAAACTGAAATAAAGTCCGCACGACTGTAATTATTACTCAATGGTCACTGTCCAATCCTGAATGCCAATATGGACCGTTACGCCCGTTACAATCATTGACTAGAACTATACGGTCATTCTACTATACGAATAAATTACTTACTAGTCAAAATGCAATTACTAAAAGTAAAAACGTAGTTATCCTACCAACGACCATACCGGTACATACTCGCGGTACATCCTGTTTTCAGCCGTGTCCTTATCCTAAGACAGATAAAACTGTAGCATAGGCGGAAGGTTCCTAAGCGCACTCTCCTGCTATCGAGTTTCCTCGAGTCCTTAGCCAGTCCCACCATCTTCATCACAAAGAGAACATCCTTATCCCCCTTGGTAACGAATCTGGTTGTGGGCCTGACAAGATAGAACTGATCCAATACACACGTCATTCCCAGTACCTTCAGTTATTACCTTCCTTCCATTTCTTGTGCGGGACTTCCACCTAGGAGGCCAGTGCACCACCGGCTCCTCCGGCTCCGTTTGCATATTAGTTTTTCTACGTTTACCCTGCCTACTTCCCGATTCAGAATATATCAGATAATTATCTGCCGCACTCTTAGCCGCCTCCGTGGGTGGCTTGCGACTTGATACTGACCTATCATCTTTCCCCTGTTCCTGGCTTCTTGGGGTTTGCCGTGCCCGCGCCCTCCTCGAAGCCCCGTGTCTGTCCCCCCCCCCCCCCCCCCCCGCATCCCCATTGCCCCCTGGCACTGTCCGTTTCCGGGTTTACCATTATCTGGCTCCTTATCCGTCCCGAACTTAGGAGGGTCCTGAAACTCCATCTTGTTCCTGACGAGCGCTTCTTGTAGCGTCTCGTTCTCGATGAGGAACGGATCGTACTTGATGAGGCGTCGAACATTTACAATCGTGTTCTCCCCCCTGCCGGGCCTCTGATCCGATAGTTCAGAGGAGAATCTAACGAATCGGTCAAAAAGAGTGACTTATCAACGGTAAAGGTCATTACGAAGGTTTTAGCCGGTCGTTAAGGTGCTCAGTCTGATAATAGTAAGGACTCAATGCAGCCATAGATAGTGTTCTTAATAAGAGTTCGTTGTATCTGCATACTTGAAGAGTTGTATACAAACTCACATATTATTAATAATAATTCAATATATATATATATATATATATATATGTATATACTTGGATAAAAAGTTCAACCTGTATAAAAAAGTTCGATCTTTTATAAAACAGTTCGACCTGTATAAAACAGTTCGATATTGAACGATTTATTACACGTTGAACTGTCTTATACAATGTCGAACTTTTTTAAATTTCCAACTTTTTTAATTTTCAATTTTTTTTTTAATTTCTAACTTTTATTTTTTATTTTTTCAGCATAATTTGAAGGTCGCCAGTGATATCGGTACACTTTACCTGTTTTTTTTTTTTTTTTTTCCCCTCTTTTTACTGGTAATCTCTGTATACCTCTAAGAATCCATTTTTTTAATATCTCTTCTGCTTTCCACTCAGCTCTATGAATGGCAAGTATTAATACTCTATTAAAATAGTGCTTGCGTACAATAATCAACGCTATGATTAATATCATTTCATCGCTAATAAATTATCTTCACCGTGATGGCACAGGTTATTTGACGCAGGTGCGTTTCTAAAGAGCTTATGATAGTACGATTGAGAGCGATTAAGATAAGTAGTGCTAATTCTAATATCTACTAGATACTGTTCAATATGTATACAAATATGTAAAGAGCAAAAATTGGCGAGCGCCTTGGGCATGAGTAAGTGGAGAAAGGCTATTGATACATCTCTCATACAAGCGATCCTGCGAGGACGGATCGCGCATGCGTTGGTACTTGTGCAATATTTGTACATGTTGTACACTATTTGTACAATCGAGCGATGGTGGATGTTTTGTACAATGTTGGGCCTTCTGGGCGGAACGTTGATTGAGAATTTTCAAGTGGCCAACAATTATCAACGTTGGAACCAATGCTGAGCATGCAATCCTGAAAGCACTTTGTCCCGAGCTTTCAAACGGAGCCTTAACCATCATCAGAAACATCAATATTCACGGGGGAAAACTGTGAGATCAAAGTTGGATGAATTCGGCCAAGTGAACGTCCTTATGTTCGGGGTGTGTGTGTGTGTGTGTGTGTTTTGTATGTGTGTGTGTGTGTGTATGTGTGTGTCTTTTCTCTGTGATGAAAGTAGCTAGAAAAACTGTTCCACAGGCAGCTGTTGTCTACGGCTTCTCTGCTTTCCCCATCCTCCTCGTACTCGGACAAAGACAGCGAAAGCTACAACCGACAAGGACAAGGAAAAGAAATCGGAAAGAGAAAGCAGGAAGAAAGAAGTGGGAGGAGGAAAGAAGATGGAAGAAGGAACGAAGAGCAAGGAGTAGGAACGAGAAATTTCTTCTTATTTCTTTTCCATCCCTTGTCTTTCTTCGTGTTTTCTTTTCCTTTTCTGTCCTTTTTTGGGGTTAGTAGCAACTTTGCAAATCTTTCTTGTTTCCGCTAAACACCGGAGTGTGAGACAGCAACTGTCTCATGCTAAGTGCATTTTGCCGAAATTCGCTATCCCAGCGGCTCATAACCGTTGATTAGGTAAATACCTGGTCACTCACGGACCTAATACCTTAGACGCCGGTTTGCTGAGAGACTCCGTTAGAAGTCACGATACCAATCGACACTTTTAATCCGCACGTAGATAGCAGAACTGACAAACTCAAAGGTAATAATGAAACTGAAATAAAGTCCGCACGACTGTAATTATTACTCAATGGTCACTGTCCAATCCTGAATGCCAATATGAACCGTTACGCCCGTTACAATCATTGACTAGAACTATACGGTCATTCTACTATACGAATAAATTACTTACTAGTCAAAATGTAATTACTAAAAGTAAAAACGTAGTTATCCTACCAACGACCATACCGGTACATACTCGCGGTACATCCTGTTTTCAGCCGTGTCCTTATCCCAAGACAGATAAAACTGTAGCATAGGCGGAAGGTTCCTAAGCGCACTCTCCTGCTATCGAGTTTCCTCGAGTCCTTAGCCAGTCCCACCATCTTCATCACAAAGAGAACATCCTTATCCCCCTTGGTAACGAATCTGGTTGTGGGCCTGACAAGATAGAACTGATCCAATACACACGTCATTCCCAGTACCTTCAGTTATTACCTTCCTTCCATTTCTTGTGCGGGACTTCCACCTAGGAGGCCAGTGCACCACCGGCTCCTCCGGCTCCGTTTGCATATTAGTTTTTCTACGTTTACCCTGCCTACTTCCCGATTCAGAATATATCAGATAATTATCTGCCGCACTCTTAGCCGCCTCCGTGGGTGGCTTGCGACTTGATACTGACCTATCATCTTTCCCCTGTTCCTGGCTTCTTGGGGTTTGCCGTGCCCGCGCCCTCCTCGAAGCCCCGTGTCTGTCCCCCCCCCCCCCCCCCCCCCCCCCCCCCCCCCCCCCGCATCCCCATTGCCCCCTGGCACTGTCCGTTTCCGGGTTTACCATTATCTGGCTCCTTATCCGTCCCGAACTTAGGAGGGTCCTGAAACTCCATCTTGTTCCTGACGAGCGCTTCTTGTAGCGTCTCGTTCTCGATGAGGAACGGATCGTACTTGATGAGGCGTCGAACATTTACAATCGTGTTCTCCCCCCTGCCGGGCCTCTGATCCGATAGTTCAGAGGAGAATCTAACGAATCGGTCAAAAAGAGTGACTTATCAACGGTAAAGGTCATTACGAAGGTTTTAGCCGGTCGTTAAGGTGCTCAGTCTGATAATAGTAAGGACTCAATGCAG
>WBZZ01001722.1:135000-137500 GCA_019918135.1 Paulinella micropora
ACTATTGCCTATATGCCCCCTCTATTGCCTCACTACTGCCAAATGCCCCTCTATTGCCTCACTATTGCCTATATGTCCTCTATTACCTCTGGTGCCGTGGTCAGGCACGGGGTCGGGTGATTTGTTCCAAAGGCCCCTACCTACGTACATACATCATACATACATACATAAATACATACATACATACATACAAACATACCGGTGAGATTGGACCCTCCAGCTTCCCGCATCAGGCCTAACAACTAGATATAGATATATAGATATAGATATAGATATAGATGTAGATATAGATATAGATATAGATATTATATTAGATACGATGAGAATACGAAAATTTGAATGAAAATTATAATGAGAATGAGAAAGGAATGAGAATGAGAATTAGAATGAGAAAAAGAATGAGAATGAGAATGGGAATGGGAATGGGAATAGGAACAGGAACGAGAATACGAGAATAAGAAAAGAAAAGAAAAGAAAAAGATAAGTTATTCCCCTTCCAGTAAGAATGAGAATTAGGAAAGTAAGACAAGTATGTTTTGGCTGGCTTGCCTGGACAGAAGGCCAAGAAGGTGAGCTTTCTGTAGATATATGGATGAATGGATAGATAGATATATAGATAGGTCGACCGTGGGAGCTTTAATGGGGGGCGCCGTTTGGCTCGAAGGTGATATCGTCCCTTTGAGTCCTAGATAGGTAGGTAGGTAGGTAGGTAGGTAGGTAGGTAGGTAGGTAGGTAGGTAGGGTAGGTAGGTAGGTAGCTAGGTAGGTAGGTAGGTAGGTAGGTAGGTAGGTAGGTAGGTAGGTAGGTAGTGTAGGTAGGCAGGTGGGTAGGTAGGTAGCTAGGTGGGTAGGTGGCTAGGTAGGTAGGCAGGTCGCTAGGTAGGGTAGGTAGGTAGGTGGGTAGGTAGGTAGGTAGGTAGCTAGTTAGGGTAGGTGGGTAGGTAGGTAGGTAGGTAGGGTAGGTAGCTAGGTGGGTAGGTAGGTAGGTAGGTTTAGGTTAGGTAGGTAGGTAGGTAGGTAGGTAGGTAGGTAGGTAGGTAGGTTAGGTAGGTAGTTAGGTAGTTAGGTAATTAGGTAGGTAGGTAATTAGGTAGGTAGGTAATTAGGTAGGTAGGTAGGTAGGTAGGTAGGTAGGTAAGTAGATTCAGATAGATAACCTTTGCTCTCGGCTGGGATGGGCGTGCCTGGCGGTTAGGTAGGTAGGTAGGCAGGTAGAAACAGATAGATAACCTTTGCTCTTGGCTGGGATGGTAGGTAGGTAGGTAGGTAGGTTAGGTAGGTTAGGTAGAGGTAGGTAGGTAGGTAGGTAGGTTAGGTAGAGGTAGGTAGGTAGGTAGGTTAGGTAGGTTAGGTAGAGGTAGGTAGGTAGGTAGGTTAGGTAGGTTAGGTAGAGGTAGGTAGGTAGGTAGGTAGATATAGATAGATTACCTTTGCTCTTGGCAAGGATGGGCGTGCCTGGCGCATCTGGTGGATTGGCCCACCTGAAGATTGTATGTATGTATGTATGTATGTGTGTATGTATGTATGTATGTAGTAATTATGTAATCGGTGTGAATGGCGCATATGGCGGGTTGGCCCACCTGAAGATTGTATGTATGTGTTATGTGTGTATGTATGTATGTATGTATGTATGTATGTATGTAGTAATTATGTAATCGGTGTGAATGGCGCATCTGGTGGGTTGGCCAACCTGAAGATTGTATGTATGTATGTATGTATGTATGTTATGTATGTATGTATGTATGTATGTATGTATGTATGTATGTAGTAATTATGTAATCGGTGTGAATGGCGCATCTGGTGGGTTGGCCCACCTGAAGATTGTATGTATGTATGTATGTATGTATGTTATGTATGTATGTATGTATGTATGTATGTATGTATGTATGTAGTAATTATGTAATCAGTGTGAATGGCGCATCTGGTGGGTTGGCCCACCTGAAGATTGTATGTATGTATGTATGCATGTATGTATGTATGTATGTAGTAATTATGTAATCTGGTGGATTGGCCCACCTGAAGATTGTATGTATGTATGTATGTATGTATGTATGTATGTAATCGGTGTGAATGGCGCATCTGGTGGGTTGGCCAACCTGAAGATTGTATGTATGTATGTATGTATGTATGTATGTATGTATGTTATGTATTTATGTATGTATGTATGTATGTATGTACTAATTATGTAATGGGTGTGAATGGCGCATATGGTGGGTTGGCCACCTGAAGATTGTATGTATGTATGTATGTATGTATGTATATGTTATGTATGTATGTTATGTATGTATGTTATGTATGTATGTATGTATGTATAGATGTTATACATGTATGTTATGTATGTTATGTATGCATGTATGTATGACCACATTGAACATATATGCGCGCATGTGCACTCATGGTTGCCTTGATGTCCCCTCCGCTGCCTGATTCACTGCCTGACTACTGCCTCGATGTCCTCTCCACTGCCTGACTAATGCCTCGATGTCCTATCCACTGCCTG
>WBZZ01001722.1:147500-150000 GCA_019918135.1 Paulinella micropora
TACATATATACATACATACATACATACATACATAAATATATACATACATACATACATACCCGACGATGGGGATGGAGTTGGCCGCGCCACAGTTTACATTACATATATTACATACATTCATACATTGCATAAATTGCATACATATATTACGTACATTACATACATACATACATACCCGACGATGGGGATGGAGTTGGCGGCGCCACAATTTCGCCAGCTCACTGTCGTTCCCGTGAGGTAGATGGCGAAGTAGAAATACGGCGTTAGGACATGATTACCTATGTGTATGTATGTTATGTATGTTATGTATGTGTGTATGTATGTATATGTATGTATGTATGTATCTATGTTGTTATTTATTTATATGGTACGTGAGGTAGATGGCGAAGTAGAAATAGGGCGTTAGGACATGATTACCTGTGTGTATGTATGTTATGTATGTGTGTGTATGTATATGTATGTATGTATGTATGTATCTATGTTGTTATTTATTTATATGGTACGTGAGGTAGATCGCGAAGTAGAAATAGGGCGTTAGCACATGATTACCTTTGTGTATGTATGTTATGTTATGTTATGTATGTGTGTATATGTATGTATGTATGCATGTATGTTGTTATTTATGTTTGGTAGATGGCGAAGTAGAAATAGGGCGTTAGCACATGATTACCTGTGTGTATGTATGTTATGTATGTTATGTATGTGTGTATGTATGTATATGTATGTATGTATGTAGGTAGATGGCGAAGTAGAAATGGGGTGTCAGCACATGATTACCTGTGTGTATGTATGTTATGTATGTTATGTATGTTATGTATGTGTGTATGTATGTATATGTATGTATGTATGTATCTATGTTGTTATTTAGAAAATAGGGCGTTAGCACATGATTACCTGTGTGTATGTATGTTATGTATGTTATGTATGTGTGTATGTATGTATATGTATGTATGTATATGTAGGTAGATGGCGAAGTAGAAATAGGGCGTTAGCACATGATTACCTGTGTGTATGTATGTTATGCATGTTATGTATGTGTGTATGTATGTATATGTATGTATGTATATGTAGGTAGATGGCAAAGTAGAAATATGGCGTTAGCACATGATTACCTGTGTGTATGTATGTTAGGTATGTTATGCATGTGTGTATGTATGTATATTATGTATGTATGTAGTATCTATGTTGTTATTTATGTTATGTATGTTATGTGTGCTATGTATGCTATGTATGCTATGTATGCTATTTATGTTATGTATGCTATGTATGTTATGTATATTATGTATGTTATGTATGTTATGTATGTTATGTATGTATGTATGTATCTATGTATATATGTTATGTTATGTTATGTTACGTTATGTTATATATGTATATGTATGTATGTATGTATGTATGTATGTATGTATGTATGTATGTATGTATGTACATACGTACGTATGTATGTATGTATGTTAGTATGTATGTATGTATGTATATTATATATATATATAACGAAGCAAACAGTGATTATGACTATGTTGAAAGAGAAGAAAACAATAAATGGTTAAGATAAGATGAAAGATAAAAGAATGTCTGAATTAACGAAACATAAATTAAAGAAATGAAACGAAAGCAGATATGATAAAGACTAAATTGGATGAAAATAGGAGAGAAAGTATTGCATTGGAGAGACAAATGACTGATTGTATGAAAAAGAAAGATGCAATTGAAGAGATAATTGAAATGAGAAGAGAGAAGAAAGAAAAAAAAAAGCAACTCAGACTGTTTGAGCTTGGACTCACAGCTGAGAACCAAGCCATGGGGGTTGAAGACGAGCTCAGAGCTCGTAAATTTATTGAGGGAGGAAAAACCTCAGAAATTATTCAAGCATAGGAAAACTAAAAAAAAAAGACAAAAAATAAACTAAAAAACAAAAAAAATTAGTGTTGGGTTCCACTATAAAAAGCCCCATATGCATGTATGGTAGGTTTCCCAAAAAGAAGCAGGAGCAGCAGCAAAAACAGGTACACACAGCACACATAATAACGCACATGTTTCTCTTCTTTTTTTATGATCATTTATGTTTGCTGGACATGTCCATTCGCTTATGTCCTATAAGCGGCGAAAATCACGAAGACTGACACACATTTCTCAAAAACATACCTTTGTTTCATAAAAACATACACATGTTTGTTATTTTTTTGCAAACAGAGCAATGGAAGACGACTTTGGACAAAATAACGACAAAAAGGACATAAATCCATCTATGTACATGTTTTTTTCCAAAAACATGTCTTTTTTGTCGTTATTTTGTCCAAATTCGTCTTCCATTGCTCTGTTTGCAAAAAAATAACAAACATGCGTATGTTTTTATGAAACAAAGGTATGTTTTTGAGAAATGTGTGTCAGTTTTCGTGATTTTCGCCGCTTATAGGACATAAGCGAATGGACATGTCCGACAAACATATATATATATAAATATATATATATATATATATGTATGTATGTATGTATGTAT
>WBZZ01001722.1:167500-182500 GCA_019918135.1 Paulinella micropora
TGCAACACAAAGGGGAAATCCAACACCCCCCTCGGCCAGGCCGATATGGTCCACGCCTCGTGATCCCTGTCCCCCTTACGAGTGGCCGGATCAATCTTTGCGTCCCATACCTCCCTATTAGCCGCATCCCACCATACCGGGACATACTCGCGGTACATCCGGTTTTCAACCGTATCCTTATCCCAAGACCGGTAAAACTGAAGCATAGGTGGAAGGTTTCTAAGCGCACTCCCTGACGATCGAGTCTTCCTCGAGTCCTTCGCCAGCCCCACGACCTTCATCACAAAGAGAGTATCCTTGTCCCCTCTTGCCACGAATCTAGTCGGGGGCCTGATCAGATAGAACTGATTCAGAACCCAGGTCATCCCCAGTGTCTTATTACCCTCCTTCCATAACTTGTGCTTGACGTCCACCTGCGAGGGCCCAACCGGCTCCTCCGGCCCCGTCTGCACTTCCAATCTTCTACGCTTCCTCGGTTTACTTCCCGGTTCCGAGTAGATCAGATCGTTATCTGCCGCCCTCTTCGCCGCCTCCGTGGGCGGTTTGCGACTCGTATCTGACCCCTTATCCACGGGCTTAGGCCCTTTGGAGCTGATCAGGCCATTACCCCTCTCGGGGGCTCGTGCCTTCATCTCCTCCGTCCGCTCATCGGGCTTCCCACCATCGGGTTCCTGATCTGTTCCCAGTTTAGGAGGGTCCTGAAACTCCCCCCTTTCCCTGACGAGCGCTTCCCTCAGCGTCTCGTTCTCCATTAGGAACGGATCGTACTTGATGAGGCGGCGAACATTAACAATCTTGTTCTCCCCTCTGCCTCTAATCCGATAGTTAAACGGCCCCGTCTGTTGTACCACCTGATAAGGCCCCTTCCAATGCACAAACATCTTCGAAGAGATGCCCTTAGGGACCTGTGGGTAGTATAACATGACAATGTCTCATGGCTTATACGTCACCATAGACAAGTCCTGCTCCAAGGGTTCCTTGCTTAACTGACGGGTCTGTTCCGCCAACCTCGCCTGTCTGACCGCTTGCATGGCCTCCATCGACACACGCATGCGTACCCCCCAGAGTTCATCCTCATCCATGGCCAAACCAGGTCCATCCTGAAATACCAAGTGTTGAGGCATCACCGGCTCCTGACCGTACACTACTTGATATGGGACCTACACTCCGCCCCCGCTCCCAGAGCCTTCGATGGCATCGCGTTCATCGCGAATACAAAACTCGGGACCACCTCTTTCCACAAGAGTTGACTTTTCTTGCAGTAGGTCCTCAGAGCCGACTTGAGCGGTCTATGCACCCGCTCAATCTTGCCATTAGCCCTCGGATTGTACTGTGTAACGTACTGCCAGTGAACCCCATAGAACTTGGCGAGCCTTTCCATCAGCTCGTTATCAAAGGCTGGTCCATTATCTGAGCAAATCGTCTTGGGGACCCCTACCACACATAGGATTCGATCGATCAGCTCCCTGGCTGTCGTCTCGGCCGTCGTGTCAGGTACTGGTATCGCCCAGACATAATTGCTCGCCCTATCAATAACCGTCAACAAGAATTTATCCTTCGTTGGTCCCACCGGCGGCAACGGCCCCACGTGGTCTACATGCAGGAACTCAAAGAGCCTTTCCAGCAATGTAAACTTCCCAACCGGGATCTTACCCTCCACTGGGTGTTTCTTGTTGAGTTGACAGGTCGTACAGCCCTTGACCCTTGCCTTAATAAACTTATCCATCCCTTCCCACCAGAACCTCCTTTTGATAATCCGCTGCGTCCTCTGCACCCCCGGGTGATTAACCAACGGGACCACGTGCGACGCTACGTAGATCATCTGCCTCAGTTTGGCCGGGACCCATAAAACCCACTTCTCCGGGTTCTTGGCAGTTTCGGCTGCCTTGCCTGTGTACCATAGGAGGCTATCCCGCCATGCCAGAGTTTTAAGCTGCGTCCGGATTCTTTCCGTCAGCAATAGCTCATCCTCCGCCAGAAAGTACTGGATCAAGTCCTTGTACTCCTCATCGGCCCTCTGGCACTGTCTCCATGCCTCCAATGACGCAATACGCACTGTACCATCCTCTACCTGGATTCCCACTTGAGGCCTGGAATCCGGCCCCGACCCCTCAGCATCCCTTAGCGGTTCCATAGAAACCACCTCCGGTTCTGGAGCTGTTTCCACGCCCGGGTCTTCCAGGTAGGTTCGGATGGCCGGTGTAGCATGCGCCTGGCAACAGTAACACTCATGCTCCGCCTTATCCTCATCCAGAATAGCGGCTTTATCAGCCTCGTATTCTTTCAGGCGTTGCACGGCCTCATCAACAAAATGCTCTCTACAGCACTCTGCTTGGCCAACCTCCCGTTCCAACTGAGACAACATGACCTTCCTGTATTCCCCTTTCCTTGCCTCCCACACCCTAGGTTCCTTTCTGCTCGACCCCGGGTGTGCCTTATTGGCATAGAAGATCATGTTCGCCGGCAAGATATCCTTTTGATCCACTCTCAACGCCAAGTCCTCAAACTCGTCCATCTGCTGCATCGCAGCCAGACATGCGGATGGCGTGGAGTAATTGACTCTTGACAAAGAGTCAGCCACAATATTCTTCTTGCCGGGAATGTACTTGACGGTGAAGTCATAACACGACAGTAGGGCCTGCCATCTGGCCAACCTGCCCGTGCAATCGTTCGTCATTAACCACATCAAGTTCTGGTGGTCCGTTCTTACCACGATATCCCGTGACCCCCACAAGTATTCCCTGAGTCTTATAAACGACCAAACCACTGCCAAGGCCTCCCTCTGCCTCGTACAGTAGTTCTGTTCCGCCTTATTGAGTTTCCGACTCAAATACATTATCGGCCGTAAGACCCCTCTATCATCGTACTGCTGTAGGACTGCCCCGACCGCGTACTTAGACGCGTCGGTGTCCAGCACATACTGTTTATCAACATCCGGCATCATCAAGATGCAATCCTTGTTAAACTTGGGATCACGAGTCAACATTTCCTTAATGAACTCGAACGTCTCCTCCTGTTTAGGCGTCCATTCCCTTATATCGCCTTTCAAGTACAGCTCCCTCAACGGCTTAACGTATCCGACCATTTGGGAAAGAACTGACTGTAGTATTGCGCAAGCGCAATGAAGGAGAACAAATCCGACCGCGTCTGAGGCCGCTTAATGCCTTCCATAGAATCCCTTTTCTTAGCCGCAATCGCCACTGTCCCGTTCGAGATATCATATCCCAGGTATGTCACCTGTCGGGTGGCAAACTGGCACTTGTCCAAGTTCACCTTGAGACCAAACTCTCTCACCCGTCGGAAAACATCCTGGATGTGGGCTAAATGTTCCTCCATAGTATTGGAGTAGATGATAATATCATCTATGTAACAAAAAGCGTAATCCTCCGCCTTCTGTCCATATTTCTCCATGAACCCACCTGCCCTTCCATCCTCAAATCTCCGACCCAGCATTTTCTGCATAGCTGCCTGAAATATGCCCGGTGAGTTCCTCAGACCCATTGGCAATACCTTCCATTGGTACAGCGTCATTCCTACGACAAACGCTGTCAGCCATCTGCTCTTCCTACTGAGCGGGATCTGCCCGAACCCATTTTTGAGGTCCAAGACTGAGTAGAATTTTGCGTGTTTCAACTTACGCATACAGTCATCGATCTTAGGCAGCGGATACCGCTCACCCTCGATGATCTTGTTAGCCCGATAGTAGTTCACGCAAAATCTAAGCGCCCCATCCGGCTTCGGAACCATGCGTACATGCGACGAAATCGGGGAGTCCGAAAACTCCGTGAAATCATCTGCCTGTAGCTCCTCCGCCTTTTCCTGGGCAATGCTCTCCTCCCTGCGGCCTAAGATAGACCTTCTAGAGGCATGCGTGATATTCATCCCCGGAATCTTCCTGAGATGTGCCTCAAAATGCTTGACCGTCCCCGGCTTAGGCGGATCAAAGATCTCCTTCTCCTTAGCCATCACCCCTTGAAGGTTTTTCAGATCTTCTTTATTCCCCTTCCAATCCGCCCGCATTTGAGCCATTCTCTCATCCCATGACTGAGCGTTCTTCCGACTCCTAAGTTCGGGCGCCTCAGCCATGTCCGACCACGCATCCTCCACTAATCCATCCTCGGAGGGCATTTCCACCTCCTGCTGATGGTACTTGACTTCCGAGAACTCATCCCATTTTCCTAGGTTCGCCATCCGATCCAGGATAAACGCGTACTGGATAGGCGCCCTTTTGGTGTAAAACCCCGTGAAGCACGTGAACGCCTGTTCCCGTATCTTCTGAAGGTCACACCCCTTAAGTGAGTTCCGGTATGTCAGCCCCTGTTCCCTAGTGCCCAATCTACAAGCAATCACCAACTGTTGCTTTCTAGACGGCACCGGGATCGGGTGATCCATCATCCGGTCCAAAACCTCATCCGCCCATAACGCTTTCTCATGGAACGGTAAGATCATGGAAAACGGTTTGTCACCTTCGAAATATTTCGTAAGCAACTTTGCCGTCTCCCCGGAATTCCGTGGACAAAGAGGTTTGTCACCCCACATGTTTCCCACGAACTCACTGATCTCATCCTCCGTCCCTCCCGTTGAAACCCGCGCTTCCATCAGCGGTTCAAACAACGGTCTATTACCCTGTGATGCTTTCGCATGGAAGCAGTATCGGTTCTGAAGGAACACATAAGGCCCCTTTTTACCATCCCTGAACCTATCCATCCCCGCTTCCACCTCCATGTTCTGTTCTTCCATTGTGCAGGCCATAATCTGAGTACACCGGCCCTGAATTAAGTCCTCCACTGTTGCCTTGTCCCAACATCGAACAACCTTCACAACCTTTCCCGCAAACCCGCGGTACTCCGGTTGGAAATCCCTGTAATAATTGTCCAACGCTGGGTGCTGATATGGTTTTGGTATGACCAACTGCACCTTTGCACTCCGTGCAATAGCATGTGGGTCCTTCCCTTTAGTCGCCCCTGACTTGGTGTACGATACCGCATAAGTATCAACGTGAAAGAGAGGAACTTGCGTTCGCCCCCTCACTATATCCTCTGCGTCATCATCACTAATCCCATAGTGCACCAAGCCCGACCGGCAGTCAATCAATGTGTTCATCTTATTGAGCTGCTTGAACCCGATCAGCAATCCCCCTGAATATTCCGGGCAGACATAGAATTGGATGTTGAAGGACTTACCGGAGTAGAGTTCAATGGTTAAAACCATCGTCCCCGTCACCTCCGCCCTCGCTTTTCCATTAACACCTTCTATGCTCCCCTTCATAGGCAACATGTGTTTATGCAACCACGCCTTATTTGCCGCAATGAAATTTGCGCCCGCGATATTAATGTTAGCCTGCGTATCATTAGCCAAATCGCATGCACTCTCCAAATCTACACAGTAAACTTGAGTAATGCATAACGCATGTTCCGGCATTTCAATAGCCTCAAGGCGTTCTTTTAAGTCGGACAAAAGAACAAAACTATTCTTTAAATCTTTCCGTATCGATACTCCACTTCTGATGAGCCCTTCACCAAAAGCAGTATTCTTCGACATACCGACTTCTATTTCTTTCTTACCATCCGTCACCTTCAACCCGGGTTTCAACTTCCTTACCCGTTTAGGCACCGGCTTCGCCCCCCAATCGGGCTCCGGAATGAAAGAAACTTTCCTTTTCAACCTCAACGTCGGAACCGGTAAAAGATTCAAATTAGGTTGCGATCTATGCGGTACGATCGTAACAACGTGTTTATTTATAATATCAACTCGTCTGGCCTTCTCGGGCCCTACAGACTTATTAATACTTCCCCGCTTTGCACGTTCGATCGTCACCTGCATCACAGCACCATCCAAATCATGAGTAGAGTGATGACTCTTGAGAGAAGGGTTACCTGTGGGAACTGGTTTAACCTCCAGCTTCCCCGGTTCATTCATCTTCGCCATAATCATCCTTGGTGAACGTGTCGTCTCCTGCCACACGACAACATCCCCATCAGTAATGACTGACGATTCCCTTCACCCCTCCCCCTTATCACCTCCCCCCTCAAGTATACCTGCTTGAGTTTCCACTTCTTCCTCTGGGGGAACCTCCCCTTCATCCTCCTCCTCCTTCGAAACCGCCGCCACTTTGGCCTTCTTGAGGGGTCCGCCCTTTTCCCGTTTACCCCCAAAGCGCTTCTTCCCCCTGAAGCCTCCTCCGCGGCCACGGCCTCCATATCCTCCACGGCCCCGCTTGCTTCCCCCTTGTCGCAAGGCGTCCACCGTGTCCTCATACTCGCGCAGCCGTGCTTTAACCAAAGTACGAACTGCCTTGTTATTGATGAAGAGCTGATCTCTGCTCCGGATAGCCCTGACAATGTCCCAAATGGACTTGCTGTTGTCAGAACTTTCGAGCTGCTCCTTTAGGATTTTCCAATCCGCTTCCTTTTCGGAGTGCAACCCCGGGCAGAAATCCCCCTTGCCTCCCTTAAAGTAGTAGTCAAAGCATGGCTTACGACTACCCTTGTAAGAGGAACTGGAAGAACTAGCCCCTTTACTCTTCGAGCCTATCGCAGGGATATGCTCGTCGCTAGTTTCTTCCTCATCTTGCTCCTCCTCCTGTTGCTGGCGTCGGAGGGGTTTTCCATATCCCCCCCTCTGAACTTTAGGGATCCGTGAACGTCGTCCCTCAGTTCCGCCGCCCAACTGAACTGCCGCTGCCTGTCTCAACGATTGTTCCCCAAACCGATCTCTGGCAACTGCCACCAAAGCCTCTATCCCTCCCGCCGAGACCAACGTATCATCCCACGTTCTCACGGCCAGTAGGAAGTCCTTCCACATCAGCTTTGAGTTCTGGTACTGAGCCGCAAAGTTCAGCCAAGCAGGGGATGCCTCCGTCGTAAAGTCGGCATTGTCAGGGATCGAACTGGCCCATTTGTTATCAGGCCACCCTCTGTTCACGGCCCGATAAACAGTCGGATCATGCTGATTGATCCTCGCCATAATGTGACGAATGAGGCGTTTAAGGCTGATGAAAAAAGCATTGTCAGTCTTCAGCTTTTCCATCACCAACGCAAATGTCCCCCTCACCCTCACCGGCTTGGACTTAGTTGTCTTCAAAGCCTCTCCAACAACAGTGGAGATATGGCCCGTCAGCATGACTTCACTTGTCAGTTCCCAGTGACAACCGAATTCGACGAGCAAGTCAATAAGGGCGTGCATCATCGCATGCAGTTTCGACATTTTAATCGATCCCGTTTCTGCATAATGATCCCTCTCCTGTTGTGCCCTCGCCATCCCCTCGTTGATCTTCTCCAACGTAAAGTGCTCCATCAGATCCCCATCCGTGCACTGTCCGAGAATATCCATCAAGGTCATCGGCGATTCAAAAGTGCTCTCCGCCATTAACTTACAGAGCATATTGATCGCTTTCCGTAACCAAGACGAGTTAATAAACGGATGACAGTTTACTTGTAAAGTAAACCATATCGTCGGTTGTTGCTTACCCCGTGTCCCTGGGGCAAATGCAATCGGCGTAAACTTAGCCAGGAAGATCGGCATCCTCTTCCTCTCTTGATCATAACGTTGACCAGGATCAATGGGATCATCCTCATCCCTTTTCCTGATCTTCGCATATCTCAGTTCCCAGGTCGTAAACCTTTCCTACCGACCTCCAAGGCCTTCAAGACCTCCATGAGATACATGAGATATCGATACAGGTTCTCATATGCCTGTTCCCTTGCCACCACCAAGATCACAGCATCTGCTGCCGTAGCAGTAGCTGTCGCGAGCTTGGTTGCTGCATGCTGCATTGTCCGCCTCCCGCAGCAGATCTCGCAACATCCTTTCGGCATTGTTGCTTAACGCCGTAACTTCGACCATTTGCTCCAGTTTCCCCATGAAGCCTTCGATGTGGAGTACGTCGAAAGAGCCTTGAGTTCTCTTAGCCCAGATTTTCGTATCCTTCATCCATTTAGCCTCCTTCAACCTCCCCTTAGCATTATCCCAATTCGTAACTGCTTTGGCGAAGGTTTTGGCTACCAAGGGGTATACTTCATTTTTGAAATGATCCTGAGCCATGGTCGTTTCAAAAGTTTTCCCATGGAGAGGGTCCCTCCTCACCGCTCCATACCATTCCTCCTTCCAATCCTCCTTCGTTTCCTCCCCCGTCATTATGAACTTCAAATCAAATTGTTCGGAAGGAATGGGAGTCGGAAGGTATTCGAAATCCTCCTCTTCCATCCTTGGATGACCCAACATCTGAAGCTCATGGAGGTGCAAAGATATGAACATCCTTGTAACCATCCTTCGTACCTCCATGGGTGCCAAGGTTTTGATCATCGGTGCTTTTGGTGAATAGTTGGTAAAAGCAAAAGTGGCTGCCGTCCACCCCCACTTTATCATACCAGCCTGTTCACTCTTTACCACATCCAGCACCTCCTTGTCCTTGGGTCTGTCTGGATACTTACTTGCCAAAGGGACAAAGTGTTCCAGAAACAGATGCTGATCATGGGGGTCTACTAAGTAGTCCGAAGCTACAAATAGTAGAAATTCCCCCCCAGCCTTTCCCACTAGCGACTGCGCAATTGGATCCGAGTATGGATCGTATGGCTTCGCTGCGGACATCTTTAACTTCAAAGTGACAAGGTCCAAGTTTCGAGATCAGGGTTCTTCCCTGTTTCTACGAAACCCTCCTTACCACCTTTTTTTTTTTCCCTTGGTTAGAACAACAAAAAGCACGTCTCGACCAGCCAACAACAGTGACTGATAATCGAAACAATGCCTGACACTCTCAACACGGCACAGTCAACAACAGTGACTGATTGCCTCCAATGAGTGAGTCGTTCCAGATTCCAAATTTGTACTTTCAGAGTTCGAAAAAGGCAAAGGGACTCCAAATGTATTATGACCGGAGGTCTAGCCTTACGAGCTCAAACGAAAAGTAACAAAAGGAATTTAATAAACGATATTGAACACAACAGGTTCAAAGCTAACAGCCACTTCTTAAGTAGAAAGGGTTGTCAGAACTGAACCCAAACAACAAGCCAAAGGGAAAACACCGGTCAAGCCGGATGTCCCTTTGACCGGTTCATCTGACACGTTGCGTTACGTCCGTAACCTGCACAAATGCCAAAACATATCACCAAAACACAACCCATAAGTGTAATTTCCCTTATTTAGCCTTAAATATCACAGTCACGGGAAAAAAGGCCAAATTTCACGGAATTTCCGTGATTTTTATCCAAACTTCAAACGGATACTATATGTGCTGTAGAAGGATCGGGTCAACGCTATTAATGTGGGAGATTATTCCATATTAATGCTACACATTCGTGTAATCTGCATTTTAATAATCATCACCACGCCGGTAAACGGTTAAGTGTAAAATCTAGGTTTTAAGGTCCTATGGGATTTAAGCTTCCTAGCTAATCCTCCATATCCCTTACCCTAATACATCACTAAAACCGGATATATTAATCAGAACCGGAAATGTAATAAGAATTTATCTTTTAATACATTTAATAACAAGAACTTACTTCCCAGAGTAAATTCTCGTAAAGTCCCAATAGCGTAAAAACCATATAGTATACCGTGGGTGTTACAAAATATTTCATTATACAATTTATTATTTTTTCATAAATGTGAATTTTTTTACTGCGTTCACATGAATTCTATCATTTGTTTCGAATGAAATATATGTGTTCCTGCTCTTTCGTTTTGTTGCTAGTCTTTCACTAACCTCCCCAACACTTAACTTTAAACATGTTTAGTTTTCATAATTATCTGTGATTGAAATTTTTTTCTGATAAATATATATTAATATGTTTTTCTTATTTATTCACAAGAGCTTCTTGGGAACAGTGATAAGTTGACAAAACATCACACATTTCACTTTGTTTTGAAGCTATTTGTTGCTCACACTCTCTGACGCAAGCATAGCAAACTAGATAGTAAATAGAGAGTTTGTTATTTGTGTATTCACATCATCGAAAACTATCCCTTTTTTTAAATGTCTTGCTTGCTGTTTTGAGTGTTCATAAGTTCAACCAAAAATATAAGAATTTATGTAGAAAATGATCAGAGGAAAATTTGAGAGTGCATATTATGACCCCAGTGGATATTGTTCCACATGGGTAGATTTAAAACTAACATATTTCCTTGAATTAATATTTGTTTGAAATCGCTCAAACGACGATGATCATATGGTATGATAGTTAAAATGATCTTGGGGCGGGGGCACTCAGACACTAATGCAAGCACCTTCTGGCTTTTTTTAATATTTTTTTTTACACTTGGGGACAGGAAAACAAAGTTTAATAATAATATTAATAAAATTTGATGATTCTATTATCTTTTCTGATGAGGAATGTTAATAATTATTGATACCACATGGTATCCATGCTCATACACATATACACTATCTATCTATCTATCTATCTATATATCTATCTATCTATCTATCTATCTATCTATCTTCTATCTATCTTCCTATCTTCATATCTACCTATCTATTTATCTATCTACCTATTCACCTATAAATCTATCTATCTATGTAGGTGGAGCAGAATGGAGTGCTTTGGTATAGTCGTGCTTCTTTGCTGATAATTCTCAACTTGACTGGCAGTGACTCAGAAAAATTCAAAATGTACTATCTTACAAGGTTGTGTGTGGAGAGAATTCAGGTCTGGTTCTCTGGCCACAACCTGACAGCAAGTGCAGGTTTGATCAATGCATCGTTCTTTCGAGAAAAATGTTTATGCCTGGAGCGTACCAACTGTTGCATGAAGTAATTAAGCAAAGACAATGCTCTCAGGAGAATGTGGAGAAACTCACCAAGTCACGATTCCAACTTGCGAACACAACTAGTATCATAGTCAATAAAACCACCGAGTGCATACAGTCGTATAGTAAGGATGTATTGTCGCTTATTATTTTACTTATTATCTCTATCTTTCTCTCCCTATCTTTCTCTCTCCCTTCTCTCTCTCTTTCTCTTTCTCTTTCTCTCTCTCTCTCTCTCTTTCTCTATCTCTCTCTCTCCCCTTCTTTCTCTCTCCCTCCCTCTCTCTCTCTCGTGTGTGTGTGTGTTTTCTTTTTTCATCTCAATTACTTAGTATCTGATTTAGGTCGTACGTCGCAAGCAGGGCCTACTTCGACCAGGAACTTTGATAGACTTCCCAGCTATGTACAAAGCAGATCTTGATAAAAGCAACTAGTTCCTAGCAGTGTTAGAAACGTTATATGTGTGGATAAAAGTTACGAAAGAACGATCATACGCGAAGAACAGACGCAAAGCCACCGCTTCCGATACACCTAGAGCAAATCAAAACTAGCTGTGTGAGAAACAAATTGAAGCAAAAAATATGCATAGCTAACCTGATTACTTTCCATTTGGATTCTGACGCTAATTTACTATCGTTTTTACTTGCTTATTTGAAAGCTTCCTGGAGCGATACTGAATTTCTATCGCTAGCTGACTTTCTTAGCATCACTACATCTTATGATATATGTAACGCGTGGACGCTCCTGATCGAGAAATCAGTATCCAGTGCAGACTTTTCACATCTCTTTGTGCCTGCAATCCACGCGCCATGAGTGATTTTAGGTAATTTTGGGAAATGGAAGCAGCAGTGGATAACACTAGCTATGCAGTTGGCGTTCCTACCTGGAATCACTTACTATAAAGATGCTACGTGCCATAGATATATCGGGGGCTGCCGACACACTTACTTACAACTATATTTAGAACAACATCACCCTGTACAAATTACATAATCCAGCATGGGAGACATCGGAAAATGCTGATGCTGTGGTGTGTGAAAAAATCAATGCAGCTGAAGCTGAAAATGCATATATTTTGCAAAAGCTTCAAGATCTGCGCTCGATCGAATCCTTGATGTTTAGTCCTACTTCACAGACAGGAAAACAGATGTTGGCTCATTTCAGAACATGGCGCAGTACTACACTAAACTCACTGAAGCTTTGCTTTCTATAAAAAAAATTCGAATCAGTCTGTGATGTAGGCGGGGCTGACAAATTCTTATTTCGATGCGAATTTGCAATATGGTTATGATTAGTAAGCTTCTAGATTGAAAACCTCACATTTGGGGTTGGATAAATAAATACCACAGTCCTTTTCACTATGAATGGACCGTTGCGAAATAAATAGTTAAAAACGCAAGCGATCTTGGTCTGCAATTTGTGTTTCACTAGCATGGAAGCAGCAGTGCAGAATCTCTGATGATTGAAAATAACTACAATGATTTATGTGACTTTCTACACGAACTTCATCATGCGCTGACTGTTCTATCACAGGTAAAATTCTTAGCAGAATATGATTCTGAGTTAAACAAATCCACGTCCCTGGGTCGCAAGGAGTTCGCCAAGGAGACCCCTCTCTCCTGTCCTGTTCCTTATCTTTATTGACGCACTTTTGCTGAAATGTTGGCGGAACAGTTCAAAGGGCTGGCATACAGTCCCGAGGGTCCGGCTACCCGACGACAGCTGCGGAGTTTGCTTGAGAATGCTCTTCTGCATGCCACTAATAATATTAATAATAATAACTAATAATAATAATAATAATAATAATAATAATAATAGTGCTTCTCTGTCAATGGCTGATGCATTTCTGCACATGCGCCTCCATCGTCTCACCCGTGAGGGGAGTACGAAGAATTGACGATAAGCTCTAATGACACCCCCGCAAGGGCAGTTCCAACACTTCCAGACGGACCGGTATGTTCAATGAAAATACTGGTCCAGACGGACCGGTATGTTCAATGAAAATACTGGTGGCACCGACGGGAATCGAACTGGCGACAGGGCCCAGATGGTAGAACTTGACCACTGGGCTATCACGGTGTCCACAATAATAATAATAATAATAATAATAATAATAATAATAATAATAATATTTACTGTATCTGAGGCGTACTGATGCAGCTAATGGCATATCCTCAACGGACATAAGCCTCCAATACCCTTGTTCGAGGTCCTCCACCCCCCCGTGTCAGTCTCTCGCCTGATGATCGGGGCCACCGATGGAGCTCCTGAGGGCAAGACTGCATTAAGCCGAGGTTATTCCGCAGTCCCAGCAACCTCTTGCAAGACGTCACCGAATGTGCAAGTGCATACACCAAGCGCGGTTGCTAGAGCTGCCTCGAAACCCCACCCATAACAATTTGGTGTCTGCTGGGTCCTGGGCTATCAACCAGCATATGCGGAGTTTAAGATCTTTTACGCGCGCAACGACCCTCCTCCCCAGCATCTACCACCAAAGGGTTATGAGTTGGCGTCACAGTTTAACGCCTTGAGACCATTGGGCTGGAACTCTGTTTAGCAAGTGTGACTAGGTTTTTTCATCGGGATTTCCCTCAAATATGTCACAGTCAACACTCCAAGGCAGAATAATAATAATAATAATAATAATAATAATAATAATAATATAATAATAATAATAATAATAATAATAATAATAATAATAATAATAGTGCTTCTCTGTCAATAGATAGATAGATAGCTCCTTCTTCTTTGGTTCAGGTGATCATCGTGGTCGATCTTTACCTCTGCATGTATGCATGTATGTATGTACGTATGTATATTTTTATATGTCTATATACAAGCAAGTAATAATGCATTTATGCATGCTCCTTCCTCTTTGGTTTAGGTGATCATCATGGTCGATCTTTAGCGAGCTGAAACCCTCCCTGGTCGTAGAGAATTTCCCGTACAGTGTACTTGCCTTCGAAAACTGCATGAAACTTTGCAGAAAGCTTGATGTGCTTGTCTGCTTGCACAGGGCTGTATGCCTTTGAGCACTTCAAATCCTCAAGAACAAAGTAGGAAACACCATCCATGGGGCGGGATGGAACCACAAGACATCACATGTCCCACACAAGTTAAGCTTCCTGCTCCAGACAACTCCCTGCACAAGCACTGGTATCCAGCCCTCTGCTCGTTTTTGTTTATCTCTCAGCCAAAGATTTTTCGCAAGCGTTTTGTGTGAAGGATTAGGAATGCGCTCTTGCAAGAAATAGTCAATGTGTTCTTGTTGACAGGGCGCACGGAGCCAGGAGGTCCTTGCAGCATCGATGATGATGCCTTTCTGCTTTCTTTCTTCTAACAGCCTATTTGCATGGTACATACGGACAGTGCGTACCTATATACTTATCTATCTGTCTATCCATCCATGTATGTATGAATGTATGTATGTACAATGGCTGATGCATTTCTGCACAATGGCTGATGCATTTCTGCACATGCGCCTCCATCGTCTCACCCGTGAGGGGAGTACGAAGAATTGACGATAAGCTCTAATGACACCCCCGCAAGGGCAGTTCCAACACTTCCAGACGGGCCGGTATGTTCAATGAAAATACTGGTCCAGAAATAGACCGGTATGTTCAATGAAAATACTGGTGGCACCGACGGGAATCGAACTGGCGACAGGGCCCAGATGGTAGAACTTGACCACTGGGCTATCACGGTGTCCATAATAATAATAATAATAATAATAATAATAATAATAATAATAGTGCTTCTCTGTCAATGGCTGATGCAAATCTGCACATGCGCCTCCATCGTCTCACCCGTGAGGGGAGTACGAAGAATTGACGATAGGCTCTAATGACACCCCCGCACGGGCAGTTCCAACACTTCCAGACGGACCGGTATGTTCAATGAAAATACTGGTGGCACCGACGGGAATCGAACTGGCGACAGGGCCCAGATGGTAGAACTTGACCACTGGGCTATCACGGTGTCCATAATAATAATATTTACTGTATCTGAGGCGTACTGATGCAGCTAATAGCATATCCTCAACTGACATAAGCCTCCAATACCCTTGTTCGAGGTCCTCCACCTCCCGGTGTCAGTCTCTCGCCTGATGATCGGACACCGATGGAGCTCCTGAGTGCAAGACTGCACTAAGCCGAGGTTATTCCGCAGTCCCAGCAACCTCTTGCAAGACGTCACCGAATGTGCAAGTGCATACACCAAGCGCGGTTGCTAGAGCTGCCTCGAAACCCCACCCAT